>JAJJJQ010000010.1:1035058-1122495 GCA_021014315.1 Aureobasidium mangrovei | reverse complement strand
ACCAAGCGATGTAAAAGAATCGGACTCCGTGCCTTG
The DNA here is from genome assembly GCA_021014315.1 of Aureobasidium mangrovei. Lineage (NCBI taxonomy): Eukaryota > Fungi > Ascomycota > Dothideomycetes > Dothideales > Saccotheciaceae > Aureobasidium > Aureobasidium mangrovei. The sequence goes on along the minus strand of JAJJJQ010000010.1, from coordinate 1,122,459 downwards.
TAAATGAATCGGACTCCCTACTTCCCCACACTCCTCACCAAAAACAAAAGAATCAGACGTCTGATTCCGACTTTATGGAAGCCCAGAGCTACCTTCTCTCTCTACCTCGCCCCTATAGCCTTCTTCTCTATAGCGACGATTCTAGTATATGTAGTTGCCTTTTCCTTTACTTTACGCGTAGCCGCGATTTTATACGTAGCGTCTTCTTTACTAGTAGTATATATTAATGACTTTAACGACTTTAACGACTTTAATAACGACTTTAACGGCGACTTTAACGACTTTAACGGCGACTTTAACGACTTTAACGACTTTAACGACTTTAATGGCCTCGTTAGCGTGCTAGAAGCGGTAGAGGCCTCTACGGCTCTACTAGATGCTCTCTAAGTGCGTTTTTTACTATTAATAATATTCTCTTCGTTTAATCCATTAAATCTAACGCCTATAGCTCTATAAGAGGCTTACGTAGGTAGCATTCTTATTAGGGTCTAGAGTTAAGAGGGTTCCTCTAGCTGCTCTAAATCTTGCGAGTTTAGCGCATTAAGTAGCATATCTACGTCTTTATAGACACCGTTGTCCTCTAGAGACCTTAAGCGACCGTCTAGAGATGGCAAAGCTATAGAAAAATCCATTTAATAGGCTCTATAAGGGTAACGAGGTATAGACGAGGTTAATTCGTAGATAACTAGCTAATTAAGTGGTAGAAAACGCGCCTTAAGAGCACGCGAAGCGACCCTAGCTACAAATTTTATTAATAAATTCGCATACGAGAATATACTTCGTCTGCTTGATCGATTGACATGCGCTGCCTCGGAACCGCTTGCCGCAATGCCCGTCGCTCGGACTTGACCGCATCCATGAGCGCGTTCAGGCTCTCCGGCCAAACACTCAGTCGTCAATGCCCCTATCAGATATGCGCCTGCGCTTGCGCCATCTGTTTGAGTCGCGTACCATGATGCAGAACGGTTGCGGTCAAGAGGGGGACAAAACACATATGCCTGCGCATTTTTCGGAAATCCGCTACGTTGAGTAGTTGCGCTGGAGAGCAATAGCCATGGGTCATGCGTAACGGAAGCTTCAGGCTTGCGATGGTGGTCAAGGCCAGCCGCTGGTCTAGAGAGAATCATCAAGGCTATTCATCTGCTTCTGCTGCATTTCGATGTACCAATCTCAAATTAAGGCATGACCATTTCTCATCTGAATATTCAAGTACGTTGGACTATTTTCGCCCCCTCCTGTACACACATACTGGGTGGGCGGGCGAAGCCCGTCCCCCTCTTGTACACACGTCAGTGTGGGAAAGTGTGGAGGAGGGTCTCAGTGAGGTGCGCGTACTGTCGGGATGATTGCACAGGCTGCTGAAGCCTGACTGGTTCTCTGTTTATCTTCACTATTCTGGGGCGAAGCCTTCGGGCCGCTTTCTAGCGTTACCCTTTTCTTGACTAGACCTGAACGCCATCCTGATGCGGAGTCGGGCTTGACTTCTTTAGGCTTGGAGTTGCTCCGATCTCTCCGTTTTAGGCTTCGATCCCGCAACACTCCCGCGAGCTTCGGTCACTCCCGCTTTGACTTTGCTGTTTTTGGACAATGCTTCACAAAGTAGTGATGGACATGCTCATCAAGAGTTGTTGCATTTATGCATTGAAGCACATGCATTCTTTCAATATTGCTTTCCTTGAAATTGTCACATGTCTACTCGGCATGTTATTATTCATAGTGTGAAATGGAGTCATCGCTTGCCGTAGCAGCGACCCTGGTGGACTTGCTTGGTTGGTGATGATCATGGTCCATGCAACTCCTCATCTTTTTCCATTATCCTTCTATCTGTTATTGACGGTCATCTACGCTTTCGCTCCTTGTGTATGTGGTTGCACGCGAATGTGCGAGTCGTGTTTCTCTGTGTCTGTGGTGAGACTTCCATCGTCATCTGCAAGCTTCATCGCAAAAGTACTGTGCCAACCCAACATTGCAATCCTACATTTGAGAATATGTCTACTAGCTTCAGAATCATCGAATTACTCGGGCGCATGATGTTACTTATGCTTTTCAATGATGATTGAAACGAGGTGTTGTGATTCCACCGGAGTCGACACGCGTCGCGACGAAGCTTGACCACATGTGACAGGACTCTCGCAGATTGTACACCTCATCAATGACAACTGCATCCAACACGCGTTAATGAAGCTCATTCCATCATCTCAAAAGCGACGCGAATTGGCAGCTTCAAGTGTTTCCGAGTGGTGAATTCTCGTATGTTTGCCCCTGCTTTTTCGCTCCCATGACATGTCACTTGGGTCGCATTGCAAAGGGAATTGACAGAACTGAGAGACTGCGCGATCTTTGTTTTGTTGCATTGAACTTGTGTGCACTGCATTTGGCGAGAGAAAGTGCTCAATGAGAGAACGTGTGGTCAGAAATAGTTGTGAGGAAGAGGGCATGCATGTCGAGGTCGGGATTCACCAAAGCATCAACGAGAGAGGAGTGCTTGGCTTCAAGACAACATGCCAAAGTCGCTTGTTGCAAATTGGCGAGCAAGTGTTGCATGTAACGAGAAAATTCTCGCCACGCGCGCGAACCGGGATGCAAAGCACTGCGCGGAGAAGAATCCCAAGGTGATTCAGGGCGTATCAATAGGAGCGTAAGGGTGTGATGATTTCGATCACTGCCGTCAGATAGCGACAATGATGTGACCAAGGCTGCCACCAGGTGAGTTCCGTGTTCAGCATCGAATACCTCGCCTTGGACCTGGCTTCCAAACTCCAGAAGACGGTGTTAGGGTTCTAAGCTCGCATTCCCAATCGCGAGAGCAGTTGGTTGGACAGGCTAGGAACAAGATCAGTTGACATTCCAGTGATAACGTCAGCGATTTTCGTGACGCGAACAGCCCGACAATAGCTGCCTGAACTGAACAGGATAGTCGTGATCGCCAAAAAGGCCTTACTTAAGGATGGCGACATGGCTCTCACACAATCTTCACGTGTTCTACGACGGTAGCGATGACAACATTGAGAAGCGTTCGACTAAATTGCGCACCATCGAGGTTCATCAAAGACAGAACATTGCCAGTTTGGACCACAAAAGCCTGGCAACCGACATGACCTCAGTTACCGCTGGTTGGTATGCATCATGGAATGGCTTGAAATTAACCATTGTACCTCTCAACAGGATCTACAAGATTCTAGTACTGCAAGTCGAAAGGGCTGGTAAAAGTCGCGGGGACGTCAATTCTAAGGGGGGCACTGTATAGCAAGAAGCATGCACCCAAACCTTGCGAGACGTAAAGACCAAGTGGTATGAGAGGGTGTGGCTGTACCGAACTTAAAGAGAAGGAACTGGTCGAGAAGAACTTCAGGACGACGTCCACACGGCTGAATCCAGGCTGGCATGACCGATGAGCAGGCGCATCTCGACCTTGGGCATAGATGGTAATATCGCATGTGCATCAGACCGACTGGCGGCGAATACAAGCGAGATGGATCCTATAAAGTCGTCTGACGGCAGCGATATCTGGTCCGAACGGCATACTCGATCGTGCTTGAACAGAAAGGAAACTCTTGCCCGTGCCGAGATCATGTTTCGATGTCGGGGAGTATACTTGGACGCAATGGCGCTGCAACATGATTGGTCAGGGTTCACTTCACACGCCTTGACGCTTCTCAGATCTCGAGAGAGAGAGAGCGGCAAATCTGGAATCGGTCGATGCGCATCTCCATTAACCAGTCGACAATGTGATTTCAAAGTGATCGGTATGCGGCACGCATGAACAAGGACACGATTGCATCGTGTGGGTGTCGGAGCATACCGTCGTGAAGCTACGTTTACTCCATCTTGCCATCGAAACCAGTCGCCAACATCAATCGCTCGTTGCTAGTCACTTCAGTCAAGGCGCAGTCTTGTCGAGCATCATCGTCGCGTTAATTTCAACCTTGACGCTCGAGCTTGAATCGATGCATACACCTGAACACGGTAGTAACGCTCCAAGGAACCCTTCTATTAACCGCAGATGATACTCACGCTTGACATTCTCTATTGTAGTCGTCATGTAGGTATTCATCCAACATCAGTACGGTGGGGTCATTTTTTGGGTGGGTTGTAGCTTGAGATTCAGTCTGGGAAGGTACAATCCCATCAGGAAGGAAGAACTCTCTCAACCCACACAATGAATTTCCAACTTGAGAAATTTCTTCTCTCTCTTCTCTTCTCTCGTCGAGTCACTTTCTCCCTGCTGCTCACCCGCCACAAAAGCCGAGCTCGACTACATCATGTACGCTCATGTCAGAGCCGTGTCTCGACACGCCGATATTGACGATTGATTGTAGCATGCCAAACTCTCCCAGACTTTCCGGTGGTCGTCGCACTGTTGACGAATGGAACTTGATGTTGATTCGAACTGGAGTGACTCGACGATATGGCAGTCAATTTGTACGAGTACTTGTTGTCATTGTCTGGTACTATGTATTGATATTGATCAGGTCCCTGACCGCGAATTTGGTGCCCGGTTGACCAACGTGCCCGAACTCTTCGCCATCTCACCATCACAACCATCACCAACTTTGGCCAATGATAGGGTTGGTTCCAGGGACCCCTCGGCTGCCAACAACAACCCCTCTTCAAGAAGAGGCGCAGTCGAACCAACCCTTGAGGCTGGTAATGTCAATGGTCCGGTCCGTGCTGCCGCCCAGAACAGCAGCAGCAGAAACAGCAACAACAGCAGAAGCAGCAACAGCAACACCACCGGTCTAGCCAACAATCCTGCCGGTCCAGCAATCATTCCTGCCGGTCTGATCCGCACAATCACCAACCACTACCTTAGCAGTCACTGCGGCAGACCAGTTGAAAAGAGGTTGATGAATGTGGCGTTGTTTAGAGTTGTATTGAGAGATGGCACACATCGGTGGGCAAAGGCCGGTCGCATTGAGAATGCTGCCTCGGTTAGACGTTATGCTGAAGCAGAGGGTTGGAAGCAACACAAACCTCGCAGCGATAAACTCATGAGGCACATGGACTGAGGGGTTGATGATTGTGTTTTTTGCTTGATGAAAAGAAATCAAAACTCTTTTGCTGCCCATCATTTGACTCAATGCTTGTAGCCATCTTCAATGTACATCTGCCTCAACACTTCTAGGATATTACACATTATGCAGCAAGCATGGATGTTCAAGGCGATCCCCTTTCCCACCGGCACTTTCGAACTTGCCAACTCATCGATCATCGGATTCATCGGATGACGAGGTATCAATGGCAGTGCAGTTGCCAGGAGTATCGATCGTGTACGAGTCTTGACCAGAATTCGTGTCAAAAGTGATTTGCATTCCAGGACAGACGATCGGTTGGTTGTACGAATACTGAATGTATTCTTGAGCTGATCCCGCGTGTTAGTGAAAAGCAGTACAATTCGATCGTGTCAGTAAACTCACCTGAATAACTCTGTACACCGACAGTGGCGCTTTTTCCGAGGTCGCTCACATCGAGGTACTGGTATGTAACCACGTTGGGCTTGTCCTCGAAAAACTTGATCAAGAAGTGATAGTAGCTCTTTTTGTTGCTGATGTGACTGATGTAGAACTCAAAAGTAGTCTGTCGTGCTGGCGCCACGCCGCTGACTTGATAATAGACGCCTTGTTGTGTTCCTTTATAGATGTAGAGGTCGTCCCAAAGGCCAAGGGCAACGACATCACCAAAACAATAGTCGGCAAACTGACCATTGTCATCTGTATAGTTGCTCATTCTGCAGGTCGAATAATTTGAGTAATGAGGCAGAGCGGTATTCGAAAACTCATAATCGAGATCTGTCAGGCCGACCAGCGCATTGGTGCTTACTCTTACGTTGGCGCTCGATTGACCGTAGAGTGTAAGATTTACCGGCAGCGAGACCGAATAAGCGACATCATCAACATCCTCAGACGCACCGTACAAGCTGCCGACAATGACGGTAGGCTGAGAAAGGGCAATCGCAGGGACGTCCGATGCAGTGGGGGTGGGAACGTAGATTGGGCTGTAAGTCGTAATTTCAGTGACTCGCTGGGTTGTAGTCGCGTTCGAGTCCATCGAGATCGTATAAGTGGCATTCCACCTGTTTGTGACTGTTTGGCTGGAAATCGCGGTGGAAACAGTCGAGATCAGGCTCAAAAGATCTGTAGATGTCTTGGTGACGGTCACCATTGAAGTGACAGTCACAGACCGCGTGCTTTGGGCATTGACGGCGTTCAATATAGTCGTGGTCTGCATCACTGTTTTGGTCGATGGATGAACGGTGACAGGCTCCAACGAAGCGGACCTTACAATGCAGTTACAGGCTTGCCTAACCTCGTTTGACGTCAGACCAGACCAGACAGAGGGCTTCGAAATGGCAGAGGGAGTCATGTCGCGAACAACCAAAATCGTGGAGCTGGAAGATGCAGCAGAGGTAGATGATTCGGTTGCCAAGGTCAGCGTCGATGTCGTGTATTCTGTTACTGTGACCTCAGAGACGAAGCCGACGTTGGTAGTCTCAACGTAATCATACACATCGCTTGTCTGGGTAAGGGTGGATTGAGCCGTGACGGGCACAATCACACTCTCAGTCTCAAGTTGAGTCAGCAGAGTGGTATCTTCGACCGACGAAACGACAGTCGAGATTGAAGTACCCTTGGTCGTTGGCTTGATGGTGGTAGTTCTCTGGGTGATGGTCGCCACAGCCGAGGTTGTTGATCTCAAAAGTGAAGAACAGTATTGCGATGCCTGAGCCCGTTGACTGGGACTGGTAGAAAGAATCGATGCTTGGATCGAACAAAAAGGGACGGATGATGTTGGCAGGGTGGATGTCTTTGAGATGGACAGAGACTCTGTGCTGGATGAAGTCTTGGATGTTGATAAAGTCTTGGATGAAGTCTTGGATGAAGTCTTGGATGTTGATGAAGTCTTGGAGCTAGACGTGGTCTTGGGCTTGGATGAAGTCTTGGAGCTGGTCGTAGTCTTGGGCTTTGATGAAGTCTTGACGATAGATGAAGTCTTCTTGGTAGATGTCTTCCGAATAGAAGTCGTCTTCCGAGTGGATGAGGTTGCCCGACCGGTCGCACAATTACAAAGACTGATCAGCTGGCTTGCAGAATATTTTGCAAAAGGTGACGACTTTCTGGGACTTTTTTTTCGAGTCAGTTTGTGATCACCAACTCATTGCAACATGGATGCGACTTACTAGGCATTGTAGAACGCACAAAAGTGATTGGGCTGTGTGAACTGAACGCTGATCTGAGCCAAGCAGGAGGCCTTTGACTGTCTCTTTTCAATGACTGGCTCGATCGCTGACATTTCTTCACGTTTGGCCTTTCCAGTGGTCGCGACCGTACATTTGCAGAGCTTGGTGACCTGGTCCTCGGTGAACTCCAAGAAGGGAGATCGTGTGCGTGTACTAAAGGATAAGGTCAGGAGTTGTCAATCATGAAAGGTTCTCAAGATACTCACTCAGAGAGCCACCATTTGCAAAAGTACTTTTCATCAAGTACTGTACGACGAACGATCGCAAGATTCCTTGCCGAACATGACGATGTCGCCCGCTCGCCCAGCAATGGAGAGGATTGCACATGAAGGACGAGTGCAAACAGCAGGAAGATGGAACGACACAACCACGAATAGTTGAGCTGCATCTTGGTTGTTGAAAGAGATGAGAGGCGCTTGTGATGAAGGCTTGTCACGAAAGCTTCCTGCGGTCCTCACTTTATAGAATTTCTCGAAGATACACAAACTAGACACCACCTTAGATATCACCAAAGAGGATCCAAGACAGATGCATCGACGGTATTGTCACAACGGTTTTGTCTCGCAGATGCCGAAAGTTCGAACTTTCAGCTCGCCGTTGTTATACTATAACCGTTGACGAGTTCCAGATCGAAAGAGGCCGCTCGAAGCAAGCTGAGTTTTGTCGACCAGTCTCTTTGATCCTCGTATGACCGACTGAGATGACCCATGAAGCGTACATGAGCCGGAAATATTACGTCCGGACAAGTTGAACATCCACATCCAAGACTCGAGATAGATGCATGACCTGAATACGGCCATTGACACGCCTAATACAATGTATACTTTTCGGTTCGAGGTGAAGGCCAAGTATAAGCATGTACTACATACCATAAGATCCATCTGTAGACGAGTCGGTCTTGAACAATTCCCTATTAGTGGCTTGACAAGCAGCAACGGTCGTGCATTCCCCCCGCCGAGCCCTAATCTTATAGTAACCTACCTGAAGGTACTTTCTATGCCTAAACAAATCAAGTTAGGCTTGATAAGCATACCCTGCACAACTCCCTCCACAATATCGTTGAGCCGAGATCAAGTCTTTTTCACACGCCGAATCTGAAAGCCACCACGTTTATCGGTCGATCTCCACAATGTCTCAAATCTCCACTAACCAGCTCCTTGACTAGTATTCTCCATGTCGGTTGCACACGTTGTTCGGGGCCCCCGAACACCCACGATGCCAAGCAACGGGCAATTGAGGGAGAAGAATCCTCCTTGTAAGAAAGGTAGCACACGTGAACCACACACTTTCTCGAGCAGAAGCAGTGAATCATGTATCGCACTTCCCAATAGGTTGCCTCGGTGTTAAGCGTGTGCAACAACCTCTCTGTGCCAATGGCCTACGGCGCCTTGGATTTCTGAGACACGACGCATACAAGCTTTGTTCGCCTTGACCATGGTATTCCGCTGCCAACCATGACACCTGTTGACTTGACGCAGAGTTTCCCTTTCTCTTTCTCTCTATCTACGCCTCAACAGATGTTGTAGCGGCTTGGAAACGTTGCACGAGAGTTGACAGAAACAGACAATTCTAAATAACAGAGGAAGCTTGGAAGATGAAGGGGTGGATGGGCGAAATGCGAAAGGGTTGCGACTGATGCACTCACCAGCTGAAGTCGTGCTCCAAGGCCCTGGAAGAACCCTACGAGAGACGCAGTGATGAGATCTACCGTGTGCCGTCGGCAATTACCAGATGGAGCTAAGCTTGCTCTTGTGCGCGATGATCTCGAGACTCGGTCGGGTCGACAAGAGCTTAGTACTTGTGAACGTTAACGGGCGACTTCAACATCGAGGGTGATGATCGGGAACGCGGCGAAGGTCACGGCAATAGTGCGAGCGAGCAGGTGTACCGACCTCTCGGCTTCAAGGTTGTCGACAATATTAGAGCAGCCTAGCCTGCCGTTGATGCTGCTCGCTGCAGCGGTGTGGTATGCCCTTGCTCTTGTCATCCAATTCGAGGAGATGGCTGGAATTGGTGTGTGGATGGACGACGAAGGCCAGAATGAAAGGCGGCGAAAAAGGCTGCAGTTACTGCGCCGACGACGGAGAGTAAGGCCCTTGAGTGGGCTTGGGAATCGAAGAAGGCGTGGAGGCGTGATTGTGTCCACCTAAGACAACACCCATGGATGATGTCACGAAAGCAGTTGGCGAAAATGAGTGACTCCAGTCAGGCGAATGTGCACGCGTGCCAGTTTCCCGACCCCCGAGTCGCCGACAAAAGGGGACAAGCTGTGCTCGGCGCTCAAATTTCCGCGCCCTTCGTGAACAGCGCCGTCGCTCTTGCCACAAAGCCCGGACAAGTCTGAACTTCAGATCCTCGGGGCGGGAGACAGCCAAGTCGAGGCGGTTGGCGGGTCTGCGCAGAGATAAAAAGCTTCACAAGCCGCCGGGGAGCGTTCGTGAGCTCGTCAGGCTTCTTTCCAGGAACCTGGGGCCGATCAAGACGTTGTCAATTGGGCCCGGATGCGGCGGTAGACAAAGGCAATCTCTTGCCCGAGCGATCGTGACCAAAGTGTCGTGGGATTGGCTGGCAGGTACAATTATCTGCGCGTCGGATATCATGAATGGGTGCATCTTGGCCGTCAGCGCAAGAGTGAGCGGCGTGGAGACTCGCTGATTGGACGGTGGACGAAACGCAGACTCAAGCTCTTTCAGGCGCATCGACGGGTCGATCAGAGGCAGAGGCCAGTGTCGACGGCGACGGTCGGGCTGACAAGTTGCTGTTATCTCACACAGGTACGAGGCATGCGACGAGCGATTCAACACGGCAGACGCTGGATGAGATCTTGTTGTGACGGACACCTTGACTGCAATCTACCCTCACGCCTGAAGCGGAGTCTCGATATACAGGTGCAGAGCGGTTTGGCGGGTGCAATGTTTTCCACGAGCAACTTGAAAGTTGAGGCATGAAGTTGCAAAACAGAAGATGGCTCGGCTTGGCACGACCCACCATCTTGGCTTTCTGGTTTGCTGTGAGGCCTGGAAGGCTGAAGCAAACCCCTCTTCAGATTGTTCCTAAGAACGTGAGACCGTTCGCATCTACTAGCTTCCACTCCTGATCCGCCACTCAAGCGCGCTCAGGTTCCCTTACAAACATTGACTTATCTTGGCTGCAGGGGCCCGGGAACGTCCGCGTCCTTTCGCCAGACCTTCCCTCCGCAGACACTCGTCCTGACAGGCCCCTCTATCTTTCGGGGTCTCGCGATACAGCAGCAGCAGGTCCGTCGCCCAGTCTTGGTGTGAGCAGCATTTCCAAGAGATGATCAGATGCTGTCTGATACCTTGAGTGTGGAAAATATCGCTATCCAACCATCTACATCGCCTTCTTTGCCGCCAAATTTCTGTAGCGGTTGCAAGTCCATCTCCTCCAACCCTTTCCAAACACGATAAAGACAACAGCGAAGATGGTGACGGCAAAACTCAAACACCCAACAAAGATGAACGTATTCTGCAGACCCATCCCCTCGATCCATGGTTGAATGGCAAAGGTGATTACGAAACCAATAATGTTTCGGAGCAGGATGATGGTCGTGACGACCTGAGTATCAATCTCCTTGTAACAGTCAAGGATATAACTCATGGTCACAGCACCACCAACACTTAATCCGAAGCCAACAAGACCTGTGCCGATCACCGGGGCGATCCACGGTAGACCGCGTGCAGCAGTGACGCCGTATATGATCAAACCTCCAGGCATGATAAAGGCAGACGGTACAAAAGCCCAGAGTCTGTACTCTGGCTCACGCCATCCTCGATTGCGTTTGCTGAGGTAGAGGGTGAAGCGATCGTTCAGTGGACCCGAAAAGTATGCGCCCAGCAATGACCCGATCAAGGGTGCGATCCAGATCAATCCGACGCCACTGTTGGAGAAGAGATATGGAGGCCTTGCAAAGATGGAAGCGACGGTAGTACCCATGACGGCGAGCCAAGCTACGCAAGTGCCATAATTGATACCACACTGCGTGGTGTCAGTCGAAGCAAAAAGTGTATATGCAGCATCACTCACCCAAAAGACAGCTGGAAGTGTGATACATTTGAGTGGAATCCACCACTCTCCAAAGACGGCAGTCCAGGTCATGGGATAAGTCTTCCAGAGACTGAGTTGAATCTCAAATCCTTGAGCATCAAAAACCTCACCAACAACGGCCTCTACAGACTCGCATCTTTCTTGGGGGTAGTCCTTGACGTACGAATCCTGCGTAATGTTGCGATCGAGCTGTGAAACATTGTTGTTGCCTCGAAGAGCCACGTCGTGGGGGTCCAACGGCCGGACAAAATAGGTTTCCTCGAGGGTGAAGAAGAACAGGACGAGCAGAACACCGAGTACGATTACTCCCCACCAGTACATCCAGCGCCAGCCTTGGTTGACGGCCATGTAGCCACCGCAGATTGGACCAACGAAGCTTCCAAAAGCAAGGCCAAATACGTAGGCCCCGAGTTTTCCGCCACGCTCATGCGCAAAGTATATGTCGGAGATGGAAATGGCTGGCAGTGCTTCGAATGGAGCGGAACCTATGCCTCGAAGGACGTTGGCTCCCTGAAAGTCGCCGATGGTATTCGAAAGGGCCACCCATATTTGAGATGCGAGGACCAGTAGCAAGGTCCAGATGTAGATGGATCGTCGGCCGAATTCTTGCTCAAGATCAGCTCATATGTCCAAAAACGGCCTTTCAGGTGTATGCTTCATCTTACTATTTGACAGTGGCACAAGAAAGACATTGCCGACTCCAAGCAAAAGCACACATACCGCCGTGCCATAGTTGAGCATGTCAATGGTCGTCCCATATACAACCATCAAGTCGAGATACACGACCGAGTTGCCATTGGTAATTGCCCCGAGTGTCGCGCTGTAAGCACTGTACCATCATCAGTTTCTGGCCCCGAGAACTTCAAGACGGGAATGCTGACACCAGGAGAAGTAAGTGGTATGCTTTTCGCCATCTGGACCAGCGCTGAATCGGTCAGTGTCTACAATTACAGCATCATCTGTGCTGACTCACCAGAGGATCTTGAGGGTCGTTTGAAGGTGAAGGAACAAGGATAATGTCCTGCAAGGAGGATCCGGCCTGCTGCATTCCCTGGATGATGTATACAGTTCCAGGAACCACATCGTAGTCTGGCAGGCCACGCTCAATTGTCGTCGACATTTTTGTAATGGTAGGAAAAAGGAGTAAGAAGAGTCGTAAAAAGATCTGGAGACATAAAATCCAAGCAGCCCGTGGCCTAGATGTTTAGCAAGACTTTATACACCAACCTCCACTGCCTTTGTCATCACCTGGCTGTATCAAGGTTCTTGTGGTCGACGGCAGTTGGAGATACACAATCATGTCGAGAATGATCCCTCAGGCGAGCCTATCACCCCCTCATTGAGGAGGTTGACTCTTGATAGACGAATATCAGATAAGGTCCACGCTGAAAGGCTGGCGGGTGCGCTCCACCTTTCCCAAAGCGGAAGCGCCGCGATTTAGCTTGCCTTCTGCGAGATACCCCGCAAACCTTAGCAGCATCCTCCAACATCTGGACAGATATGCCGAAGGAGATAGGCACTGATCAAGGTCATGCGCGTTGTGGATGATGTTGCTCTTGATTGCCCTCAGAGGCATTGCCGCCTTTTAGTTCAATCTCAACCCCGCACCGCCATCGGAAGCAAGATAACCCAAGAGACGGCAGTCATTGCCTGCCTTTGGCCTCCAATCAGGGATCATTCATCAGCAGTATGAAATACAGGTTCGGTCGGTACAAAGACCTGACAACTTCTCATTCTTTCTTTTCCTGTTCTCATCGATGTTCCTGCCTCCTACCGTGTACATTCCACAAACCACTCATATCATGACGAAAGACAAGAGTTATATCGACATTGCTCGCGGCAAACGTGAGCAAAGAGAACGACTTATCCCCCAAGAATGGAAGCTATCGCAAAAGTCCATATCCAGCACAAATGTCCTTGACGTGCCAATCACCTGTGGGATTCTCACCCCTCGAGAGATCGAAATCACTTCGGACAACGACGCTCTCGATATCTTGGAGAAGACCCAGAAACAAGAGTTCACTGCCGAAGAGATCACAATCGCATTCTGCAAGCGTGCAGCTATCGCGCAGCAATTGGTATTGAATCTTTCCTTGTCATGATGAAGCTCAAGCTGAGACTGTTCCAGACAAACTGCTTGACCGAGATCTTCTTCGATGAAGCAATCGAGAGAGCTCGCCAACTCGACAGAGACCGTGCTGCAAACCCGGATCGCTTGTTGGGTCCCCTTCATGGCCTTCCCATCTCGCTGAAAGACTCTTTTCGCGTGCCTGGCGTCGACTCGACCATTGGCATGATCTGTTTCGCCAACAAACCAGATACAGAGTACTCTGCTCTTCCCAGTCTCTTGCTTGAGCTGGGGGCAGTCTTGTATTGCAAGACAAACGTACCTCAAACAATGATGACTGCAGATTCAGACAACAATGTGTTTGGCCGAACACTCAATCCATCAAACCTCCAACTGACGGCAGGTGGTTCATCCGGAGGTGAAGGAGCTCTGATTGCATTGAAAGGTAGTATTCTCGGTATCGGAACAGACATCGCTGGCAGTATTCGCATTCCCAGCGTGTGCAACGGAATCTATGGTTTCCGCCCAAGTTCTGGTATCGTGCCATTCGCAGGGCAAAGGTCACCCGAGCATCCAGGCATGCCAGGTATTGCATGTGTTGCAGGACCGATGGCCACTTCCATGCGTGCTTGTTCCTTCTTCATGAAAACCATCATGAGTGCACAACCATGGCTTTTCGATTCCGCTTGCACCCATCTTCACTGGCAGGGACAGCAAAGTCACAAAAAACCAAGGATTGGTTTGGTGCTGGATGATGGACTCTATACGCCTTTTCCCCCAGTACGCCGTGCTATCAGAGAAGCTGCCCAAAAGCTTCGGGATGCAGGTATAGAAGTTGCAGAGCTGTGTTTGCCTCATGTTCTAGAAGCGGTCGGAATCACGTACCAAATGTACTCACTCGACGGTTGTCAGGTAAGCCATATGTCACCCGCTATCGCCTGTTAAACTAGCGACTGACCAATTCTACAGTTTGTTCAAGATCTCATCAAGTCCGGCAAAGAGCCAGAAGTCGAGAGCGTCAAAAGAGTCAATCTTTCTGCCATACCACGCAGCTCGCTTCAAGACTACATTCAACTAAGCGCTGCACGAACGAAAATACAGCATTCTTACCAGAAATTTTGGCTCGAAAATAAGCTGGATGCCATCTTGTTACCTCCAGCTCCTCAGACCGCAACACCATTTGACGAATGGGGCCCGATCACGTATACCATGCTGTGGAACTTTCTCGACTTTCCCGCCATCATCATTCCAGCAGGCAGAGTACAGGCATCAGACGAAGCCGATGATCTCGCGAATGCGAGCTATGGGGACAAAGATGTAGAAAACTATCGATTGTGTGAGTATACATGTACAGACATCTCCGGAGCCGAGCTGATCATGCGAGTTACAGATGATGGTCCCACCACCTACAAAGATGCCCCCCTAGCTGTGCAACTCGTCGGCATGAGACAAGAAGATGAGAATCTGACCAACGTCGCCCAGCTCGTTGACAGCATCTTGAGCACTCGTTGAGAGGTCAATGGAAAAGGCTTTTTGTGTCTCGATACAGATTACAAGAAATTGGACACCTCATACGCATCAATCATGATTCTTCCCTCATACATCGACAAGACACCAATGGCAAACAGCTCGTTGAGCCACTCGTAAGGTCCAGAGCCTGTTTCAAACTGCAGTCTGGTAAACCAATCAACATCATCTTGTGTGACTTTGAATTGCCCTGGTGCCATGGGAGACTTTCCGGGGCCAGGCTTGAAGATGCCTTTCGAGCGAACATAGATATAGTGGCCGTCGTCTGTCTTGAGAGTGTAACGCGCATCCAAGCGCATCAACTAGTGACAGTCAGATCATTCTCCTCCACACATCAAAGGTCAACAACTCACTCCAGTGCCAGCCACAGAGATTCCCCAATCCGCTCCACTCATGTTCTGGATGACGGCCGAAATCCGAGGTCCCTTGACTGTGCCAGTCACAATTGGCATGATGACTCTGGTATTGCCTGCCGCAAAAGGTGCGCCGACGACATGATTCTCGGTCGCCATCTCGCAGTCCAGACGGTAGATGAATTTGAGATTCGGCGTCCTCATTTCGATCGGCTTTTCTGAAAAGGCATTGCCTGGTGAAGTGACGGGCGCCTGCTGTTGAGACATGCTGGCGAACGGAGATGCGAATTGGATCAGATAGTGGAGGAGTGCGAGGCTGTCATATATGTTGCTTCCTGCAGGGTCCCGATCTATTCACCATCGCTCATCGGTTGCGCATGCCTGGTTCGGCCGATGTCGATAATACTTGCCGCGTTGGGACCAATCCAAAAGATGCTACACATAATCTTGCACCTCCGTGGTCTCCCACAGCATGGTCCGATAGGCCTGTGGTTGCGGACCTGAAGATGTCAGATGCGTATCCGCATGGCTTTCTGATGTCCTGTCGCTCAGAAATGGTCACTCGAGAGGATTTTGTCGCGGCAGAGTTCCGCACAATGCTTCCGCCAACCCCGCACGGCAGGTCTATAGGCCAGGGTCCAAGTGTCTCAGATAACAAGGCCGATAAGGGTATGCCGCCTGGGCCTCTTCGACCATATCCTACTTGTCCTGGTCTTTCTGCCCCAAAGATCCACCTCAACATAATGCTGTGGCATATCGTGCCAAAACCATGTTTGCCAGTTTCGCACTCACTTCCGAAGGCTTGACGACCCCTATTTCGAAGCAAAAAGCCAACCGCCCAAATGCGGGGTGCCTGCCTTGTGAGTTTGAACGGGCCTTTTCATTCTTCAGTCTTGCTTATCGAGGACCCACACATTCAGGCAAAAGGAAAAAGAAGCGATGCGATGCTGTCAAGCCGACATGCTCACGCTGCGCGAATAGCTATGGTCAGGACAAGTGCATTTGGACAAGCGCCCGAAACCACCGGAGTCCATTGACAGAGGCAAAGTCTGCTGCTCCAGGCAGCGACTCGCCATCGACACCTGCAAGCCTCCGTCGTTGTTCTTGGAACGCTGTCCACTTGGATCCAATTCAGGGCTTTCGATCTTGTCATCTTGGATTGACTTTTGGCCTTGAAGAGGCATGCTCATGGAGTATACCCGAGGCAATCACACGCGTCTCTCCGTATGTGAATACGAACAGGTAGTGGCAACTGAGACTGATTTGGCCAAGCAACATATCGCCCAAGATTCTTTTGGACATTACAGTCGCTTTCCAAACAAAGATCCTTTGCTTTGATAGCGACTACAAGGACCCAATCATCCTGAAAAGTCTCCCGTCAGCATTGGAGAATCCCGCTTTGCTACATGCCTGGATAGCATGCAGTGTCATTGCGTTGTCGAATGCAACACCTTTTTGGCAGGAAAAGGCCATTCGACATTACGACTGCGCCGTCAGCGGCTTGAACAAAGCGTTGCAAAAGCGCCAAACATGTGAGAAGTGGCAACGGGAAACAGCGATACTTCTTCATCTCTACGAGGCAAGTTGCATGACACGCAACTGACACATGACTGCACTCTAACCCCAATGCTTAGGGCTTTCAATCAAATGATGATGAATCAATTCTTGGAAAGTCACACCTGAACGGAGCTCATGAACTGTTCCAGGCAGACCTCCAACAACAGACCCTCTTGAACTATCACGATGCTCTCTTGTTGGAGGGTTACATCATGCACACCGCAAACAACTGTCTCTTCCAACCCGACTCGAATCTCGCTTTGAATCATATCGAAGAGGCCTTGGGAGTTTTCGCATCGGCTCTGAAGCGCCTCGATATCCCATGCGACTGGCGACAGAGTCCCTGGCTCGGTTTTTTGGGCCCCGAGCTGGTTGACATCATCTTCAAGGTTTCGTGGCTCACTCATCGACAAACTCTAGGAAGCCGTGAGCTTGAGCAGTTAGAAGAGATTATCGACACGTTGTCCACGTGGACCGCTCTTCCGTACGCGGAGGCTCCGCAGGAAGACAGCCAGAACTTTCCGCCGAAACGATTGGTTCTTTTGTCTCGAGCATACTGGTGCGCATGCTCTTGTCTCGCGGCAAGCCTCTTGAAACAACATATTGATTCTTCACTAACAAATCTGGATGGGATCGTCAACGACGGACTCCAGCTCTTGGAAGAATTGGCAGACTTCGAGTACACCATCTCAAATCACATGTGGCCGCTACTTGTCATTGGAACGGCTGCGTCACAAAGAGAAGCACAGATCCGCATATCGTCCTTTCTGCCGGACCTGGACAAGACTTTGGGGCCCGAGTCGGTAAAAAGAGCTGCAAGATTCCTTGATAAAGCTTGGAGGCAAGATTCCCACGGCGATCGCAGGGACATCTTTCGCGACCAGGACGCTCTTCGTAGGATGTTCATCTGATCCAACTTTTGCAGAGCCAAGGGACGCATGGCCGCGAATTCCGCCAACGCCTTCAACAACGCCAACTTTGCTGCCATCCGCGACAACTACACACAAATCAACCTCTTCGTTGCTATGCATGGTGAGTTTACATCATCCTACAACTCTAATGAGACTCATGCTTTCCGGGTGATTTCATCCCGATTACCTACCCCGCACCGCTTCATGGCTATATGTCGATCCTTGGCCACCGGAGCTGCTGCATCTCGTATTCTCGAGCAGTATAAACATGTCCTAGATCATGCTTGTCGAAGGTTTTCCTCCTATGCTATTCAAACATGCATTATCTACGACTCCACGGACAAGCGGTCGTGTCCCTTTTGCTGTCTGGTACAGTACTTGCGACCAACTTCTCGTCTGCAAACTTCTTGGGTACCATCGCTCCTGGATCAGGCGTGTTGGAATCTCTTCGACCAGCGTCCGACCCCAGCTTTGATTTCTTACCGTCAGACTATTTTTCCCTGCGAAACGATCACGGCAACTATCACACTGGCGACCTTACTCTCCGCTACCGCCCTCTTGGCAATAACACCGACAGGACTTGGCTGTCAGAAGATTCAGCACTCAATCGTGAAAACCCCGTCACTGTCACTTCTAGCTCGACCACCTTGCAGAGATCATCTCTCGACCCGATCTTCACAGATAGCAACCAATACTTGTCTATCAACCGAACCTGGACCAACATCAAAGGTGACTTGGTTCTGACATTCGACGTCAAGAACATTCACAAAACATCCATCGAGATTGGAAGTCTCGGTCTGCCTATCGAGATCAACAACATCTTCACCAATCGTACCCCAGAAGAGGTAACCGCCCGATGCTCCCTTGCAGATCCCTCGATTGGGCTCGATGCAGGCTACGTCCAAGTCACACGACTCACCGGCACTGGTCCGAATCTGGTTATTACACCGTTTGGCAATGAAACCAAGCTAGAAGCGTGGCATTTCCTGAGTGAGCCGGATGGGCAAACTTACTACATGTCCAATACGTACGAGGGAAACTACGAGTGGCTCGTCTACTCGAAAGCCTTTGCAGACACAGATACCGAACCTTGGAACGAGCCAACATCCAAAACTCTGCAAGCAGGTGAAACCTTGACTGTCGGTCTCAAGTTCACGATTGCTCAGACACTGGAAGAGATTGAACCTGTTGTTGCCGCACAAGACTTGCCCGTTGCAGTTGGCATTCCTGGTTACGTCGTGTCGCAGAATTCACCTGCAAGACTCTTCATCAACACCACAAAGAGCATCGAAGCAATCGACTCAGTCCCCAAAGATGCATTTAGCGTCAATCAAGGCGGCCGCATTGACTCATGGCACAACCTGACGATAACTGCATCACCGTCATCGTTCGGCCGTGTGAGGTTGCAAATCACATATGGTGACTTGTCAGTCCAGACCTTGCACTACTGGGTCTCCAAATCCGGCCAGCAATTGGTTTCTGATGTGGGCAATTTCCTCACCACGACACAACACTATGTCAACGACTCTGATTCTTTTGGCCGGTCGCCTTCGATCTTGACATACGACAGGAAAACAGACCAATTTGTGCTTCAAGACAACCGTACTTGGGTAGCAGGCTTGTCAGATGAGGGCGGGGCGGGATCGTTCGTCGCCGCAGCACTCAAACAGGCGGCTCAGCCAACAACCCGAGAAGTCAGGGTTTTGGAAGACTTTGTTCATCAGACCGTTTGGGGTGGACTACAGGTTTCGAATGGCAGTGACAGGTACGGTGTCCACAAGAGTCTGTTCTACTATGGCAAGCCAGGCTTTCAATACGATCAAACATTGAACTGGTCGTCCTGGAGCTCCTGGAATTATACCGATGCATACGTCCTCAACCGAGCCTACGATTATGTCTGGGTGTCCGCTTTGTATTGGTCTTTATACAAGGCAGAAATGCTCCAGCCAGGCATTCTAGGTCAAGCCAACTCAACCTGGTATCTGAAGCAGAGTTATGAGACTGTCAAGTACTGTTTTGCTACGACACCCCAAGGAAACACGACAGTCTTTGGTGACCTTGGTCTGATGGGGGAGACTGTATGGTTACACCTTCTGGAAGACCTCAAAGCGAATGGATTTTCTTCCGAGGCAACAGATTTGGAGGCAACCATGCGCGCAAGACAGGCCGTCTGGTCCGTTCGAGCTGAACCATTCGGCAGCGAGCAGCCTTGGGATTCTACCGGTCAGGAGGGGGTTTACCTATGGTCTGCATACTTCAACGACAGCGATACGCAGACAAAGACAATCAACTCCATCCGTGGCTTCATGCCAACCGTGTCGCATTGGGGTTACAATGGGAATGCCCGAAGGTATTGGGACTTTACAACAGCCGGCGACCCGCGCATCGCGAGCATCGAGCGGCAGATCCATCATTACGGCTCTGGTCTCAATTCTCTGCCGCTGCTCAAAGCATATCGCAGCTCGGTTGATCCGCAATCGGCCACAAACTTCTACAACTTGCGTGTCGGCTTCGGTGGACATCAAGGTCCCATGACGAACGTTGATCAGGAAGGCTTTGGCTCCATGGCATTCCACTCGTACTCTGATCGACTGTTCTGGGACCCGTATTCAGGCGACTATGGACCAAACTTCCTGGGCCATGTTTTTGGCTCAGCAACATGGTTGGTCCAACACCCGACTTTTGGATGGCTTTCCTTTGGCGGAAATATCGATGTTTCAAGCTCGTCGAACGTTACGGTCGAAGTCAAGGATTCGGTAAGGAAGAGCATCTTCATTGCGCCCATGCGCTTGGGAGCTAGTATCGATGGACCCGGTGTATTCGAAGACTTCATATACTCACCTGCGACGCAAAGCTTGATTGTCAATCTCAATGGAATGGATATCAAGAAGACTTTGATCCGTTTCGATGGCGCCGCCAGTAAATGTGGTTTTTCGGTCGATGGCGCTGTGGGAAGTGAAAAGGGGTACTCGGATGTTGGAGATAGGCTTCAGATTCAGCTGAAGTGAATTTTGTAGACAGAACACGATTCGCATCATCCCGCAACCATGGAGTTCTATCTTTGCCATATCCCTTCCAGTGTTTTCAGTCCCGCAGCAGCGTTTGTTCCCAGGCCTTGATATCGATTTATGGTGTAGCTGTTGTGGTGAAGCTTGAGGGAGAGAGTTAATCGGCGAATGGTCTTTCCCGAGAGGCCAAAAGTTGTGATGACATGACGCATGCAGGTCAAGATATCTGAGCACTGTCGACGAGAAATTCAAGCACGCTGGAAGCTGAGAGCAGAGCGCTGCTGGCGGCACCATGTCGTCTCCAGACTGTGGCAAGACTTGGAACCTCATCACTATCGGGGTCCCTGCCACCGCTGTCCAATACGAGGTTTGAAGTATTTTGATGAGATCTTGCTCTGCAAAAAGCGTGGAGAAAACCCAGGCGAGAAGAGATTCGGACTTCTCCCAACAAAACTACAAGACATTTTGTTGCTGCGAGGGAGGTCGGGGCTGTCATGTCTTGCAGTCTGTATACCAAGTTAAAATTGTCTATCAGCCGCCGGGAATGAATCCAGATCCGGTCGGTCTCTTCAAAAACAAGGTTGGCCCTCCGCAAGATCGCGTCAACCTTGGTCAGCGGTGCCGGTTTTCGGAAGACAAACCCCGAAAACTTGTGTGGACACGCGTGGATCGGCGCAATCTCAACTTCATCCCTGCGACGACAACTTGTCATGCTCGTGGCGCCTTGTCGAGGAAAAGCCCACGAAATAGACGAGATACAGGCAGTGTTACAACGATGATTGCCATTCCGCGGCGCGACATTCAGTATTCGATTGGGTTGTCGGCACGGTGGTGGGAGAGAGTTCAAATGACGTTTTTCTCGACGCGCCAAGCTGGAGTTGTTTCCAGAGAAAATCTCAAAACAAGTCACTCCTCTGCACCGAGTCAGTCGATCAACGTAATGGCAGACTTCCACGCTCCAGATTGAGCCGTTGGAGCCCGGGGGAGACAAACGACATCATCTCTCCAGTCCGCCTGGGCCTGCACAAGTATAGTCTGTTCTGCCCAGCCCTTCTTGGTCTGTACACATTCTCCCGCAACAATCCATCAATGTTGCTCGATTCCGAGTCCGAGATCCGCCAGCGCGCTGGCTACACAGAACCGGACGATGCTGAAAAGGCCGGATTGCCAAACGGCATTGATCGCGACCCGCCCGGCAAGGCGTCCATACGAGATCGCATTGCCCACTTCACATGGCCTTGGTTCGCATGCACAATGTCGACTGGAGCGCTGGCGGTAGTGTTGGGTCAGACGCCGAACCAGTTCAATGGCCTACAGACGATCGGCAAAATCTTCTTCATCCTCGACATTGTCCTGTTCATTCTTTTCAACGCCATCATCGCCACCCGCTTTTTCTTGGTCCCCAAGAAATTCATGGCATCGCTCCATCACCCGGTCGAATCTCTGTTCTTTGGAAGTTACTGGGTCACTATCAGCTTGCTCCTCAATTGCATGCAGTCATATGGTGTACCAAGTACGGGACCTTGGCTAGTCAAAGCTCTCGAAGTGCTCTTCTGGATCTACTGTGGCACTGTCCTCGTCGTCGGCGTCTTCCAATACTACATTCTGTTTCAGCTCGAGCGCCTCAAGGTCAATAACGCCATGCCTGCGTGGATATTTCCTGTCTACAGTTTGTTGGTCGTCGGTCCGCTTGCGGGCACTCTAATTCCAACCCAACCTCATTCTGCAGCGGTACCGATATGGATCGGTGGTGTCATGCTACAAGGTGTTGGTTGGATGGTGTCCTTGATGATGTATGCTATCTACACTCAACGGCTGATGGTCAGCTCCCTTCCGGATCCTTCTACCCGTCCGGGTATGTATGTGTCCGTCGGACCAGCCGGGTACACCGCTGCCGCCCTCATCTCACTTGGAAGACAAGCTCCGACGGTATTCGGAAACGACGAGTTCTTTGGCATCACATCAATTCCGGTTGGGGATGTCATCAAGATTGTCGGTATACTCGCCGGCTTCTTCCTGATTCTCTTTGCATTCTGGTTCTTTTGCGTCTCTACTGTCTCCGTCCTCGCCGGCGTCAAGGAAATGTCGTTTACACTCAACTGGTGGGCATTTGTCTTTCCAAACGCGGGCCTGACTCTTGCCGCCATCCAAGCTGGAGGTGCTTTGAGTAGTGCTGGGATCAACGGAATCTGTAGTGCGCTGACCATTGCTCTCGTCATCATGTGGCTAATCACCGCCGTCGCTCACATTCAGGCATTTCGGAGAGGCCAAATCATGTGGCCCGGAAAAGACGAAGACAGCACAATGGATGGGATCAGATGGGGAGCGCATGCTGCTTGATGTTTCTACCTTCTGTTTGCCCAGATAATCTACATCTCATCCTTATGGTGTTCCATAACCACTGTACCCAAGCTGAAATCCGAGCCTCGTGATTAATGGTGACCAGTCATAATGACACTGACTGGCTCAATGCTCTCCGCGCTTGAAGCGAGTATCAGACGACGGAATCTATCGGAATCATTGCCGAAGAGTTGAAGGTCATATTGAAGGTTGTCAATGCTCAAGCTTAATCTGACACATCGGCATGACCAAGTAGTTAAAGAGAGGAAGCATGAAGCCACAAGGATTTGATAGTAAAGATGGTTTGAATTGCAAGACATATCGCATAAAGACCGCTGTGAAGCTCCTCCCAATGACACCCAAACAAGAGAACGCCGAAACAATGCAGTAGAAAGGAAAGGGAATTGCCGAGAGGCTCTAGAAGCGTCACCTCCAAGCGTCGCCAACAATGCTGATGTGTCCGTCTTCCCGCTTCACGATTTGTTCGTCGGCTGTAGAGACCAACAGATCCGAAGGGCTCATGTCGCCAATTGCAAAGGTTTGTCGTTCAGAAGGGCCCATTCCGTCAACCATGACGTAGATGGGCATAAGGCTGGAGAGAGAGCGTTAGCAGGAGCATACGCGGAGATTGATTTCAGTGACGACTTACAGTCAGATGCCAGTCTTGCGGAGAGCGGCGGCAGCCATCCAGGGCCAGCCGAGGACGGTAACGTAGAAGGGAATGAATGTAGCGGCAGTGCGAATGGTGCGGCGCATCAGAAGAGCGTTGTCATGCTTGTGAGGCAGCAGGCTGGAAGTGTTGCGGGCAAAGGGATGTTGCTCGCGGACCATGTTCTTGATGGTCTGGAAGAAGGTGCGGGTCTGGGTAGGTCTGAATGCCATTGTTTTGATGGTTTTTGTGGGGTGTTGTTGTGGCTTGTGGAGTAGAGATGCGGAGTTGAGATGGAAAGTCGAGACCTTTGATAGGAGTGGAGATTGGTCGGCTGGGAGTGTAGAGCGAAGTCTTTGATGTTTCTTGTGATTGTGTTGATGATGATGATGGAGAAAGGTTACACAGAGGAAAAGGAATCACATTACTTATAGAACATGTCTACCATATTATCGAAGCCTTTGCTTCGGGACAGCGACAAACAGGAGTGGTGGAGTTTGCGATTGACGGCATGCCATCACCAGATCACCAGATGACAGGCGACAAGCGACCCGATTGTTTGTCGCATACGGCCAAGCAGAGGCGAAAAAGGCAGCATCCGAAAACCTGGAGAGTCGCGAGAGGGCGGACGATGTAGGGCTGGCAAAACACGGAGTCCTTGCACGGCAAGCAAACGCCTCACGAACAGGCCGAACAGAGGCGGCGGCAGACGGAGAATCGAAGGAGCAGGCGAGAAGTGAGGTGACACGAGTCCAGAACTGGTGATGGCCGGCGTGATTGTGCCCCGTGCGCCCGCGTGGTGTGATGTTCCAAGAACAAGTCATGGCGCGGAATAACCCTCCTTGCTTTGTTTTCTCCGTCTCTTCTCTCCCTTTGCTGATCTGCCCTGCATATCCGGACGGACGATATTAACGTCGAATGTTGCGATGCTCGCGTTGAGGAGAAACGGTTTGTTCGGGTCAAGACGCCGAGCGCTTCGTGACGGACGACGGCATGGACAGACGGCAAACCACAGTGTTTGAAGAGGCAGTGGAATTTGCTGCAATCTCTATTCTGAACTGAAATGCTATACGTCTCCTCGTTAAGCAACACCGCCAGTTGGTATATGCTCTATCTCCCGATGGTATCCCCGTAATCACAAAACACGCCCAAACACTCGCCATCATCCAAGTTACCATTCGTACTCATAACATTCCGACAACCGATTTCCTGCTGCTCACAGATCCCCGTCCTTGTTGTATTCTTGCAACCAACGCCTCCATCTGCGGGACCAACTCGGGAATCCTGAAAGGCTTAGTCACCACACTGTCCATTCCGTGTTCAATGGCGATAGAGATCTGCTCTGAGCGCGCATTGGCTGTGACAGCAATCACAGGGACATGCCCAATGATATGTCCCTCGCTCTGCAAAGCTCTCAACCGTTTCACAGTCTCCAGACCACCAAGAACTGGCATCTCCAGATCCATCAATACCACGCTGAGCGGAACGGCTTCACCCGTCATGGTAGACTTGGGACTGGGTGCTTCAAGCATGGAGCGCTGTTTCTTTTCGACTTCCGACAATCGCCAGAAGACTGTGGTGCGCAAAAATTCAAGAGCCTCAAGGCCGTGATTGGCAAGATGGACGGTACAGCCAAGTCGACGTAGCTGCTGCGCCATGACACGCTGATTGATGATATTGTCTTCGACAACGAGAACATGCAGATGCGGCGAGCCTTGCGTCCGGCTACTACTGACCGACATGGTCCGCATCACATGTTGCGCATTGGCTGGAGGGTGCGTCTCGGGACCGCGAGCAGTAGCTGGACCAGGACCTGTTGCATTCATTCGACCGTTGGCACCGTCGCGAGCATACGTCACTGGCGAAGAGATGAGAGTTGGCGTCGGCAATCTTCCGTCTGCAACATGGTTGTCGTCCTCTACAGCCCTTCTGGCTTTGATGTAGAAACTGAAGGTACTGCCTTTATCGGGCTCGCTGTACACACCAATTTGGCCATCCTGAAGTTCTGTAAGTTCGCGAGAGATGAACAAGCCGAGACCACTGCCGCCGTATTGCTTGTAAGTTTTTGGGCTGGCTTGAGAGAAGCGATTGAACAGCAACTTCAGCTCTTCGTTATTCATGCCTTTTCCACTGTCCTCGACAGCGAAATGTACAAACACTTCATCGCCAGTACCCCATTCGGCAGTGAAATTGTGTTCTGACCTGTTTTCACGGAATGGAACAAAAGGCGCTCCATACATGCCTGCTTTGGGTCTGTCGACCGAGGCATCGAGATGGATGAAAATTTCTCGTCGGCTGGCGTATTGTGTAAACTTGATCGCGTTGGTCAGAAGGTTGATGATGACTTGGAGAAGGCGACTCGAATCGAGCATGACGTTTCCAACGGCCAGGTTTTGATATCCATGATGGATTTGCAGGGTCGCTACAATCTGCGCTCGTTCGAGTTCGGCCTCGTACATTTTGAAGCATTTGTCCATCAAGCCTGGTAGATACACTGTGTCGGGAGAGATGACCAGTAGATTGGAGTCGAGCTTACTCAGAGTCAGAATACTACAGACAAGTACAGTTAGCATGATACTCCCATCAAAATTGCTGATACTATACACCACGAGCCTGTTCTTCAGTTGTACTCGATCCTGTTTGGACTGCCAATCTAGCCGGTGCTTCTCTGGAGATGAACAGGTGTGCTGCATACACAATCTGCCAGAGTATCTCTGTCAAATCACAGTCTCGATGACGCCTCAACCAGCCGAGACGATATCTAAAATAGACTCGTGATGTTTGTACCTTGAGGGTAGGGAAAGGGCGTACTCGTCCACGATGCGCTTTTGATGTTGTGCGCAAAGAATGATTGTCTGTGCCGAGTCGACAACAGTCTCCATGATATCGCTGCTCAGCGATGTGTGACCGGACATGATGCCCAAGCGGTTGTTATTCTCAAGCGATGTCAATATTCCATCGGCCGACTGGAGAATAGCACTGAGCGGGTTGCGCATCTCGCTAGATCGAGTCAGTACAACAAGAGCGATTGTACAGATTGTACTTACTGTGAAGTCATGTCAATGAAGCGATCAGCTTGCTTCTTCGTCTCGAGTGCGTCTTCAAGCTTTTCGGCGAGCAGTCGTTCAGAAAACTTCTTTAGCGAAATCTCGGTGACGAATCCCTGGATTGCGCTGATTGTACCGTCGATGCCAATTTCTGCGATAGCTGTACCTTGTAGCCAAGTCTCGCCCGTCATCTGAGTTCCAGTGGCTTCATCAATGTACTTCCAGGGTTTCTTGACACGATATTCCAAGTTCAGTGGCTTGCCTTGTTGAGACAATTCCAACCACGCTTCACCCACGCGGGATCGATCATCTTCGTGGATTTGGTCCGCCCAGCCAACACCTCGTCGTTCTGCGTCTTCGAACTCTGCCCTGGTAAATCCAATAATCTTAAAGTATGCGTCGTTGAGATAGAGAGGCTGTCCGTTGGGCTTGAGCAGATACATGCCCAGGGGTGCATCTGCTGCGAATCTCGAAAATCTGGTCTCGGACTCTTCGTTTTCAATCTGCGTGATCCGTGCCTTTTCATGGTACTTTTGATGGCTCAAGTCTAGTAGCCAGCCCTGAATGTGAATGACGTTGTCGTCGTCATCTAGTTCTGGGGCAGCGGTGGCCAGGACCCTGTATATCGTCTTTCATCAGTCTTCAATCCAAATGGACAAGCAGGAAGCGGAGGGCAAGAAACACACCAGGTATCACCAGATAAATTCTCGCCCGAGACCGGGTCGATGAAAGACCATGTTCTCTTTACACGATATTCTATAGTAAAGGCTTGCTTGTCCTCAAGACACTGAAACCAAGAAGACATGACGCGTTCATAGTCTTCCTCGTGCACGTATTCTCCAGGATCAATACACGCCTCGATTTCTTCCACCGTGATGCCTGTGACATCCAGATATGCTTGATTGTAAAAGGTTGTGCGAGCATCCGGTGTTATTGCGTACATGCCGACGGGCGCTATCTGGGACATTCTGGCATAATTGCTTTCAAGACGTTCTGCTTCAAGAGTCGTTGCTCGGAGTTGTTGTGCCAAAGATGCCTCTATCTGTTCAAATTTTTGTCGGACTCGTCGTTGCTCTTCGGGGAGGAATATGGCAGATGCGGATTTGACTAGGATGTCACGCATGTAATACGCAAACATTGCCGTTTCCGAGTCATAAGGTCGACGAGGAGTAAGAGCCAAGGTGAGGAAGGCCATAGTTTGATTGCCAGAAATGTCCGGGAGCGGGATCACACAGATAGTCTCGACTTGTCCACCCGATGCCCGACCAGGAACAGATACTGCCAGGCTTTGTGGGAGTGAGTTGTCTTTTGCTTGCAATACGACAACATCGCCCGACTTCCAGGCCTTGTGGCAAGCTCGAGCCAGGTCATTCTTGTCGGCACCGCTCTCGACGAGATTGAATGAGAGTGGAACGGAAGGGTGACCCGTGGCAATGCCTATTGAGCCTTCGAGGGAGAACCTCTGAGAATCTGAGCCCGAAGAGCTGGACAGTGTGTCTGGCACTGATGGATCGCCGGCATGTGGTATGGTGTGAAGAAGCGCGAATGGAATGTCTTCTTTGCAGGACTCGAGGCCTTCGAGAAACTCAAACCAGAGTTCTTTCATGCTATTCACCTTGGCAATGGCGCGATTGATCCTGAGTATGGCGTCTCGGCGTCGGTCATTGACCACTTGATCAGTGACCTCGATGAATTCATCGATGATGCCGACGGTGTGGCCCTGAGAACCAATGATTGGAACCAAGTTGAAAGTCCAAAAAGTATCTTCGGCGTATCCGTTCCGGTGCATGACCAAGGGTAATTTATTCAAACGTGTGCCCCTCCCCTCAGATTCGACATACTTGATCAAAGGGCGCAATTCGGACCAGATGTCGGACCAAGTGTCCTCGACTCTTGAACCCATGGCACGGGGGTGTCTAGCGCCCAGCATAGGAATGCAGGCCTCATTGTACACCATGACGAGCTCTTCTCCCCATAGCAGTATTCTTGGATCCGGATTGGCCATCATGGAAACGACGGCTTGACGGAGATTGTCGGGCCATGTGTGCATACTCCCGAGCGCGGTTTCCTGCCAGGCAAGGTTGCGCACCAAGTGTACATGGGCTGGAAGGGTGGCGTTGGGATGCTGTGTCCAGTCGAGAAAGCGAGAGCCGTCATCAGACACGGTCCGCCATGATGAAGAAGCAACCGAAAATCTCCTCGAATCGGCCGAGGACGAGTGGTTGCTGCTGCTGTGGTCCGAGTGAGTGCGGTGCACAATCTGCGGGACGGGCTGTTGTATTGGCGTGCGCGGTGCTGGCGCTGCCTCTTTCGCCGGCGCCTGCTCGGGCAGTGTCGTATTCACAACAAGCCATCTCTGCTGTAGCCACGCACAACTCCATACTCTTCCAGCATAGCCACTCGAGCTCGTGCCTTGTTTCAATGTCAAGGCCCAGTCGCGAAAAGTGATTGGACTCGACGTGCCGCTGACCAGGCGCTCAAGCACGGGGTTACGATACGCGATGTACGGACGTTCGGCGTCGTTGATGTCGAGGATGAAGGTCGGTCTGGAATCGTTTGCGAGGAAGTCGACCAGAGGGAGCGACTTGAGTGCACCGTCCTGCCCGTCCTGCACAGTACGAGTGGGCATTTTCGACGTCGCGATCGCTGGTCTCTTCCCATCAAAGGGGCATACAGGGGGAATCTCTTCACCAGTCATGCGCACCGAGTATCTACCAGCTCGACATTGGCTTGCCTGCTGCACACCCTCGGCCGCTCCTTGTTCGCAGCAGGACGTCTGAACGAGAGCAACTGCAAACTCTCGGAACGTCAACAGGCGTTTCCTGGGCTCCAGCTCGTCCAACGGCATGCGGTCTGGACCGCATGCATCTCATGACTCGCTCACCACAACTCCAGCTCAACACCCCGTCCACTGTCTGTTTCATTATTGATTCCAAATTCTGTAGAATCCTGCTGGTAAAATCGTGCTCATCATCGTTGATCGTCGTCTGTCTTTTCCAGCCCTGGAAGACGTGCAGGAAGACGAAACCGCTCGAGGCAGCTCGGCTTCTGTGTTTTCTTGGCACTCCATCACCTTGCCGCCTCCATGACCCTGCTCTCTCTTTCTTTTCACTTCAACAACTTCAGATCATACCGAATGTACCACGGTCAAAAAGCCTCCATGTCCACTCAGCGTGAAGCTCTTGTCAGTCTTTTCTGCCGCAGTCTCGATCTGGCCCGAGTAGAGACAACCCACACCACAAAGACATTGTTACACTCGATTGAGCATTGCGCTCGAGCAAGGACACGCATCTCGTGTCTGCTTTCCCACTGATAAAATGATGCATCGATAGTTTTTCGACGATGACGATGTTGATCGAACTGCTGCTGCGAAGATGCGATGTTGTCTTCGGTTCTTGCCATTGTCTCATCTGCTAATCTTGCTCAACATGACAGCCGTGAGTTCCAGACGAAAGGTGGCGGGTTGCTGACCACGAGCATGCAATAAACTTTTTCGAGAAGCGTAAAAACTTCGCTCGCGCCTGTTCTCAGGACTCTCTTCACAATCTATCGCGTTTCTTTCCCGACGAGAACATGGCCACTCCAAACAATGCCAGTCAGCATGTTGTAGCGACACTGCATGAACTTCTTCAACAAATTGCTCCCACTGAGCTGACTCGAATGATCCAATCGATGAGCACAACCACCATAGACCCACCTCCATCTTACGAAGAGGCAACAAGGACTGCTAATCAACAGACTTCTCAAGTGGCATTCAGAAACATCCCACCCAGAAGCGCTCCACCCAGGTACAACCAACAAAACGACATCATCTATGGAGATTTGATCTGGAAATTCAGCTTCACAGTCCGAACATGGAGCCTTTGGAGTGTGCAAGAACAAGCGACGTGGTATCGCTACAGCGCCGGCGAACCCAATCTGGTCTCACAAACCAACGCCTTTACCTGCAAAATGCACCCATACTCGAGTCACGGCAGAGGACAAATCAGATATTACTGCGAAAAAACCGCCAGAGCATTGTATAAGCACCGTCAGAAGCATGGATGCCTCTGCGATTATGACTACCTACTCCGAGGTCGAAGTCGAGAGAGGCTTGGAAGACTTTGCGACAAGGCAGCCGCGCCTGGTAAGCAAGTCGTCAAATACATCCGGGCACACAACGAGGTCTGTTCCTGCGGCTGCTTTGGACCCGACAACAACTCTCGAGCTTCAACCTTCAGGCAGCGGCTCTACATGCAGTCCTCCATCCTTCGAAGGCTATCGACATGTTGATGTGATGGTTTACGCAGTTTTACTTCTTCTTTTCAATGCTCGGTGTGATGGTTGCACTGTTCGTCATGGATTTGCGGTAGTTTGAGCACATGCCTCTCTCTCCATCCGAAAACACCAAAGTGTCAATTCATATAACGGACTCTGTTGATGAAAGCACAGTTACAAGGAACACAAAGCTTCTCACCCTCGCTGCGCCAATTCTGAATCTGAAATTGAATTGCACAACCATGGTATGCGAAAGATACACGTCGGCCTGTTTCGATCGCCTACTTGTTTGAGCAAATCAACTACAGTTCTGCCCCCATTATCGGACACATAACATCGACCAGCAAAAAGCTTTACTCGCAAATCTAATCGGACCCTCATGCGCATCAGAAAACCTTCCTCAACAATCATGCCATGCAACTCCCACAAACCAAGCACAGAGTTCCATCTGTATGACCGCGAGAATGTCGGAAAACTACCGATCACATCTGCTGCTCACGACTCCAAACCAGTATAGACCCCATCAACTCTGCAATGGCGATTTTGCGACGACAAATGGACACCATGCAGCAAGAGATGGCCAGGATACAGTTCTCGAGGAGTGCACTGAGTCACTCAGAGGCGACCCTCAGTGCGACTATGAGCCCAGGTTCGCCGCCTACCCACGAAGAAGCGACTTACGAATAGATGACAAGAACTCCCTGTCGAGTCTCTTTGATAAGGCCTGCTGATCGCATCCCTACAAGACCCTTGGGCTAGTTCGCGATACATCAGATGCGGGAACTTTCTGGCAATCAGAGTCGTCTCAGCAGAGCACAGCAGGAGGAGGCTCGAGCGCTCATTCGTCAACGCAATATCGTGCAGTTGCGCACTTTTTACACCGATCCGGGTGGTGCGAATGAAATTGATGGAAGCCCAACAAATGGTCGAAACACTCGGCCATGCGATGAACGCGGAAACTCGCAGAGATCAACCAGCAATGATGCCAGCATACATGATCCGTCTACTGAAACGAACATAACCCATGAAGTGGGTGACCGAGAAAAAGGATGGAAACGCAACAACGAAACTCACGTCTGGACACGAAGGACCACCCACGTTGAATCCCGCAACGCCAGGCCGAAACTCGTGCAGCTTTCCATCAGCATAACTCAGCGCGCAGATGGCCCCAACGCAGACGAATCCGACGTCGTCGTGACATGCAAAATGAAACCCCGCTCGAACGTGTGGTCGGGGTTACCCTGCAAGCCTGGGGAGATTGAGCGTGTCTGCATAGATGCAGCAAAGGGTTTACCAACGCATCGCGAAAAGTACGGCTGTGGCTGCGATTATGCCTACTTTATGACTGGCCAGAGCACACAGGACTTGTCGCGGTTGTGTCCGCATCGGCCAAATAACAGCACCTGGAATCGCGTCAAGCATTACGTTGTGCAGCACAACAAAAAGTGCACTTGTAGGTGTTTCGCTGCCGAACGTCCATGATGAATGAGTTGTCAGCAAAGGCACGAGAATATCATCCTCCGTCACTGAGATTCGCCAACTTGACTGGTCACCTTTCCGGACCGCGATGGCAGGTTCCAGGTTTGCTTTTCGATGTCCTGCTGGAGATTGCAATACACTCAACCAACACCTTCTTTGTGAGCATGCAACGAATCAATCTTGCCAATACAGGACAAGAACTGCCATCTCAATAGAAATACTTCTATACGAGCTCTTTTCTCAAAAAACAAGCATACCATTCTGTTTGCACTCCGTCAAGATCCTTCACGTGATATCTGACATGCTCCTTGAAAAGCTTATATCCCTTTCCCTCATACCACTGCACCGCACACCTAGGTATCTGAGTAATGCCGACACGCCCGCAACCACCATAGCCCTCAGGTCCTGGATCGCCGCCAACGCAATGACGAGGTGAAAGAGTGTTCACAGTGACAGCAGTAGCAGAAGCCACACCCCAAGGCGGTACACGAGCAAGGCGTTCGCACTCACCCATGGCAAAAGCACCCAGACCAAGGCCATTATACGCAGGCAGCACAAACAGTGAATTGATAGTGAGAACACCGGTTACGGGGTCCGCAACAGTGGTATCGGGCACATCTTCATTGACATCGATCTTGTCCAGAGAAACGTGTCCGACGGGCATTACAAGCTTTTCATCGCGTGACACTGTCGGCGGCGACGGTCCCGTCTGTGGTTGCGGCAGGGTGATCCAAAAGAAACTTCTGTCGCCTTTGGCGGCGCTGGCGGCCCATTTGGGGATCTTTTCTTTGCCCCAGCCGCAGATGACTCGTTGGTCGTAGAGGAGCTGTCGCTCGTGGTGAGACGTCAGATCGATTGCGACAAGGGTGGGAGACGGGTGAGGTTGCGATGCAGCCCCGAGGGATGTGGGTTCTGTCATGATGTTTTGCGGTCGGGCGGAAATTTGATCGACGCAGTGACTTGATGTGTGCGTTTTCCAATCTCTTCTTGGACTTGATAGTTTGAATGGAGACATTCAATGTTACAAGCAGGCAGTCACCTTTGGTTCGAGTTGGTTGAAACGAGCCTTGTGCGACCTGCAGCGTGCAACCTGCTTGTGTGGTGGCGTTTTGCCCACCGGCTTGGCATCTCTGTTTTCTTCGAAAACCACATCTTTATCATGGGGGTAGACCAGGCAGCAAATCTGATACCAATATTGCAAAAAACAATTGATCGGTGACGTAGACCCCAATGCACTGGACATAGCCAGCAGGTAATCAGGTAGCTTATTGATTTGGTCTCTCATAGTTCAAGACTAGGCATATGTTCCGAGACTACATCCCCGAGACTCAGCATTTCCGCGATACTGACATCTTGAGGAAGCTCGAATGTCCCATCCCGAAAACATACTTGATCAGTCAGGACGCTTCCGCATCTCAATGACTTCCGTCACCCAGATTCGACAACTACTGTGCAGATATCTTCGTGGTGATCAACCATCTGGATCAATCAATTGAGCCCCAAAGGCTGCTTATTGAGCACAGAGATGAAACATGTTAAGCCATAGCCACAACTCTGTGATGAGTCTGATCGGCCATTCTTTACCGTCGGTCACTCCGTCGGCATCGCACACAAGATTCCATCTGTCGAATGGACTCAGATATCCTCCAACGCTCTTCTTCAGCGGGTCAAACAGCTGCGGCGCATACTGTAGACCTGGCTCGCTTTGACAGTTTGGCTTTGGGGTAGTTACTCTCGACAGACAAGATAGACGATGGAACGTCCCTGGTGGCACAATGCTTCCGTGGAGAGAACCAAGAGGCTGTTTCTTTACCGCCTAGAGCATGATTCTTGTTCCGTTGCACAGCCGTCATCTTGGACGCCTCCGGAAAGGTGCCAGGCTAACAAGACTTTGAGGCATGAGGGCTTTCACAACATGACGACGAAGACAGATGTGGTTGCTCCAGCATGCATGGTCAGTAAACCGGCCTTTCAAACGTTCAATCACCAATCCAGATTTCGGTAGCAGTGGTTTGACGACGCTTTGTAAAGCAGGAAGTTCAACATTAACAGCGGAGTCGAGATGGAGAATGAAAGGCCTTCGAGGAACGATGCTGTCTGCAATCTCGACTGTCGATGACCTTGCGAGCAACATAGGCTGGGCATCACCAAGGATTACCGATATCGCACAGCAGATCTCCTCGAAGACAAGTATAGCAACTTCCGTTCGGGTTCGGCTTTTCGACGATATGTCATGATGTGCGATTTGCCTATTAGCTGAGCAGTTGCTCGCAGGCTTAGGGTTATTTGCGACCCATCCACTACGTCGTCCTTGCTTGCGCCTTCATCTATCGCTGCAAATACTCAAATTGTAGAGGATCTCCTATCTCTCTGCCGCGGAGAGAAGAGCTGAAGTCGAACGGTGACGCGCGCACGTCACATCAATGGAGCCTTGACTTTGTCCCTTGGCCTCTCTCCACAGGGTCTGCGTGTGCTGCGTAACAAAGCTCAGACAAGAGAAACGGCAAAGTCGGGAGTGGCGTAAAGTGTATCTGTGATAAATCTCTACGCCGTGCCTTCCGCTGCCGCAAGGGAACCACAGGGGCTAGGCGACTCCGAAAGGTGGATGTCTGTCAAGGGGGAAGCGAAAAAAAAAAAGAATGACGGAAGCATGCCCGACAGGGCCGCTGACGTAGTTCCGGAGAACAGCCACCAAGAGCACGCGTGCACGCAACAAACTTTGTTTGTTCGTCGCCTGCCTTGCTTTTCCCAGACTCATTCGTATGCTGTGGAGGCGGAAGGCTGAAGGCTGTGGAAAAAACGTGAGGGCTTGGAATGATTGACGAGTTGACGTTGATGAATACGTTTGCGGTGTGTTGATCACAGAAGTGATTTGCGTTTCTGGCAGGGTTGATCCAGGGTCTGGCGGTTCACGCCGCATGGTCCTGACAGATATCTCCGTCGGCAGGAGTTTACGTGTTGATGTTGCAATTTTTTTTTGGCGGCCGAGACGCAAAGTCAATGAGAGGATCGACCACCCTGGGGGATGATTTTCTTGATATCATTCGTAACCCTCTACATGGCCGCAACAGTCCATGGCATCGAGGAGAGAAGCAGACTTCCTTTCATATTCACAAACCGCCCAGCCCTAGCTCAAACCATTGGTTGTATAGTGTAATGGCTAGCACATCGGATTCTGATTCCGGTAATCCCGGTTCGATCCCGGGTACGACCTGTCGTTTTGCTCCTGTCTAACCTCATGGCATCCTGAGCTGAGGAGCAGTTGGTTTTGTAGAGAGTATCTACGACTTCCTCTTTTGTATGTTGTTGAGGAGGAAGGGACGCGAAATCTCTTCTCTTGACTCTACGAGAAACTGTTGTGGAGATTTTTTCCAATGTAGAAGTGGAGCAATTGCTCGTACAGCGACTCTTCGTATTGGCAATAGTTTTACCAACACGCTGCTCACCATTTGTGCAATTCTTTATTTCTTTGCGCTGTCGATGCCACTAGCGACCGCATAGATTTCGGACAGGCATGATTTCCACTGCGCATCGAGGGGAAGCGATTGACGTCGTGCAGCAGGGATCAAAAGATTGAATGCGACGAAGCGAGATGCCCAAGGTTTGGATTCGTCATGCAAGGCGGGATGGAATGAAGATAGATTAAAGACTAATTGATACTAAGGGTATTGTTGTGCTTTTTGCGCTCGACATCCAATTCGAAAATGGAAAAGGAAAAATTTCTGTTGCCTGCTCACGCCTGAGCAATGTTGAGCTCACGAAGGAATCGACGGCAACGGCTTCCCGACCGAAACGGCGTGAAGAGAAGCTGGAGGAGAAATAAAGACCCACACCGAAAGTTCAGAGTCCGGCGCCCGTTCATTGACAGCACCATTCTACTTTCGGTTCGACCACTTTGGACGGAAGAATTGGAGTCGGGCCCGCCGGACGGGCACTGTACGGTGTGGATTGCTTCACGACCCTGACTCGGTAGCGGTCGGGGTGGCGGCGGGAATGGAAGAAACCGTTTCTGGCCGCTAAGACCCTGACTCTGAGTCGCGGGGCGCGCTTGACCAAACAGTCATATGGTCAACCGTGTTGAAGGGGTTTTTGGTCGCAGCGGCGCTGATCTTGTTGATCGAAATCTGGCGGAGTGTTCAGATGACTGTCGTCTGCGGCCCAATGGCGGTTCTGTTGATGATGCGGTGGGATTCTCAATTGATCCTGTGTTCCTCGGGAAGAAGTGAAGGGTTTGCGACGACAAAGGAGTGTGGGTGGTTGTGTCCCTTTGCAAGTGGTGTTCAAGGAGCATTTCTTCTTCTGGTAGAGAAGGCTCGCATCAATCCCGAGATGGGCGAGGTGGGAGTATGAGGCGGGCTGAAAGAGGAGGATGCGAATTTGACGCCCTCGATCGATCCCTTGGAGCTGCTGCTTGACGAAGGAGATCTCTGACGAGACTCGAGGAGGCAGTCTTCGAGGGTGACATTGGCCGAGGGAAGGCATGACGGAACGGAGTCGTCGAGCAACTCGGTGAACTTTGAGGTAACCATTGCGGTGGTGATGTTGAAAACTGGTGCTGGTTCTGGGTTGGTGCTTGATCGAGATGGATGGAGTGAGTGTAGGATAGTAGTGTGGTGTATGGTGCAAGAATAAAACCCAGAATTCGAGAGGCGAGGGATCAACAACTCATTTGTACCAGTCCATCTAGAGAAGCCACGCTACAGGGTCCAGCCATCTCTGCAGATAGTTTGGGAGGGTGGAGACCAGAAAGCCTAAAGTTCGGCAGGCGTTGCCCTTAGCAAAAGTTAGGCCCACCCGAACACAGGTCGCTTCGCGGAAGGGCGCGCAAAGGAGATCTTCGGGATGATGTCGTGTAGATCAACAGGGCCCTTTGTGTGCTGCACACGTACGAAGTACCCAAGCATTTCTCGTTTCTCTCAGCCTTGTCATCTCGGTTGTTATGCTGGTGCAATGCAAGCCTGCAGTCTTTGAAACATGCGTCATGCAAAGTCTCTGAACGCATGGCAACTGTTGGCAAAGGACATCAGCCACGCCAGACACGAGACAGATGCGTGTGTCGTCGGCCTCCGGTTGCATGGGCTCGCCGATCAATTGCGAAGAGTGCATCTCGTGGATGCCTAGCTTGCGCAGACTGCTTGCGCATGGTACAAGACAAAAAGCAATCGGCGGGGGGGAAATGTGTGTTCCGTTACATCAGTCACCCCGCCTCTTTCCATGCTCTCCTCCGTCCTTCCGCGCGCTCTCACGACAGAGAAGTGGTCATGCGCGCGCGACGTGATGAATGTGAACGTTTTGGCGAGTCGAAAACGTATTCGCAATCGCCACACCGGCCAAAGACGGGACAGTTTGTTAACGACGTTCCTCGTCTTCCGAAGTGTCGCAATACTCCTACGAGGCTGCAACGCTGCGCCAGGTACTGTGGTTCGCAAAGTCCCCTCGTCCCTTGTGCCTGCATCTTGCTCCCCTTTTTTGCACCTCCTGCCGCGGGACAGCCAACACCAACAATCAACCAACCGCGTGTGAGGGGAAGCTAGTTTATGCACGTGAGATGAGAGGTCTAGAAGTCTCCCCTGCCCGTCGTGGAGGAGCCGAAAAGTCTCGTGGTCGAGACGGTTAGCAACAGTACTATTTCTGGATTAAGAATCCACCGACAGCCGTTGTCAACGGAGATAGCGGCTGTGTACAGGACGCGCAACCGCGGGACGCTCTTCCAAGTCACCTGTCACCATCAGACCTTCGAGTCACCTGCTTGTCGAAGACGGCGGAACAAATCTCGGTAGGAGATGGGGAAAGGCGACGCATGACTCACAGTAAACAAAGGTCAACCCGGACAACCAGCAAAAAGCCAAAACAAAAACAACATCAAAGCGTCGCATGACCGCAATGTTTTGGATCGACTCTGTGAATTTGTCAAAGCTCCTTCAATCTGGAGAAATCAAGCATCCGGAGCAAGCCAAATTCCTTCTAGAAAGACGCATCATCAAATTTCCCGTCCGGTCTCAAGGCCTCTACTCGCAAAGGAGTCCGAGCATTTCAGGCGTCAAGCGGCGAACCTGTCCCGGCTGGAGTTGTGGTACAGTAGTGCGGAAGGCTAGGAGCGTCGAGGCAACATGACGCCGAACCATTCTTGAAACCCTTTGACATGTCCTTTTACCTTGGACAGGTAATTTGGCGGGGGTTTGTTGTTTGTCGTCACTTGGATCTGTGTAGCCGGACTAAGTCGTCGGGATGCACAGTCGGCAAGGACACGTACCTTTGCATCCACGGTTCACTACAACGCGAGTTTTAACAGTGGTTCGACCTACTGATCATTACCGACCTTGCCATGCCCATGTCCAACTCCGCAAAAGCCACAAAATCTGCTTGTTGCTCCGGGCACAGCAGCAACAGATCAACAAACAAGACCATGTCCGTGTCGAGATATCGATCAGCGATACTCGATGCTTTGCCATTTGCATCTCACCGACATTCAGTCCAGACCACAGACCATGTTATCCACTCGGAGACACGACACGAGCTGCGGAAGGCCTTATGTCCCCGCCAGAATCATGGCTACAAGATCCCCAGATCCTCGGCTTGGACACCCAGAAGTATTGCAACAAAGACGTCTAGATCGACTGCATCACTGCGATCACAATCAAGAGCCTCATGACGAAAACTTGACCGACGTCTGCGTGACTCTTTGGTACAGGTGGACTCGACAATCACCGTTCAGGCGACCAGAGAAACTGTCTCTGCCCCGGATAACCAGGTCTGTATGGCAAACGTCCTTTCCAGGGGCATCTCGACACTTGCTCGTTCTCATCTTGATCGTATTGAACATTCTTCTTGACTCGCCGCTCCTCTAAGCTGTCGCTTTTCGTCACTGAGCGAGTTGATTCTCGTCATGGCAGATTTGTGTTCATGCATGCTAATGGAAGACGGTGCTGCAAAAATATACCGATTACCATAGAAGGGTCACTGATCTTGTGCAGAGTCAGCGTCGACGAAAAGAAAGCTGTCGCAGACGAAAAGGGATGCATAGGACTCGTCAAGGCGACGGGTGTTGTTATACGCGTTACTGCGTTTCAGGGATTGCTGTTAGAGGTTCTTGCCATAACTGCTGCCGTTGAGAAGTATGATAACAGGGAGGGGCAAACAAGGTTGAATGCAGTAACAGCCAACACTGCTAAAGGATGCATGAAGCCGTGTCACGCTTACCGTCGCACAGAGCCTGAAATAGGGGATGCAGACAGCTTCATTCCTGGGTAGAGCTTGTCAAGTGGGTTCCTCATGTCAGGGTAAGAAGAGGCCAATCGTGGTACTGTCAGGACTATATAACACAAAAATGCAGGAGGAGAGTCGGATAGACATCAAGTGCGACCACCAGACCCTCCCTGCAGGAGGGGATCATTTTCGCCAGGCTCCCCATCCACAATCTGCTTGTCTTCTTTCTCCTTGAGCCAGAAACTGATGGCCATGCCCAACAAGCACGCCTGCAGGGTTCCAGTGACACAATAGACACACCACGTGCTCCATCCCTGCCAGCCCACTCTGATCCAAAGGCTAAATGCGAACAAAAAGCTGCCGGGTACTTGAATGGCCATGGTGATGATGCTGAGACTCAGGACCTGCTTGATTTTCCAAGTGGTGTAGAGCTGAGGAATGTATTGGATACAGGAGAGCAGTGAAGCGCAGATGCCGAGAAAGTTGGCCCAAGAGAGTAGGTAGCTAGGCAGGCGGAAGAGAAAGATTGTCGATGCGAGACCGACGAGCAGGAGCGTGGCCAGCGAGGACAGACCTACAATCAGTGCATCCCTCTTTTTGGGAACGTCTGGACCGAGGTGGTCAGGCGGAGACTGGCTGAGGGCGTCTCTT
Organism: Aureobasidium mangrovei; assembly: GCA_021014315.1. NCBI lineage: Eukaryota > Fungi > Ascomycota > Dothideomycetes > Dothideales > Saccotheciaceae > Aureobasidium > Aureobasidium mangrovei. Next base: position 1,082,104 of record JAJJJQ010000010.1, on the reverse strand, counting down.
GGGAAGAAGACGAGGAAGAGGACCATACTATTCTTGTCAGTAAACATTGCGAGAATGGGCGAGGGGAATAAGTACATGGTCATGAAACACAGCCACTGCACGCCGATTTGAATGACACCGAGAAGCGCAGCGCCACAAGCGATGCCGGAGATCTCGCGACAGCAAGCCATGTCATGTTGGCTGGTGGGCAGCACGACAACGTTTGCGATGGCGGCTATCGAGGACAGAGTGCCAAGAAGCACCCACCAGGGTGAGAGACCGGCAGAAGAGGCGTTTTGAACGATTTTGGCATGTTGAGGCAGGTAGGAGAAGAGGATGCCTGCGACGAGGAAGCTGTGTGATTGCGATGTTTAGCTGAGGATTATTTGACGAAGATGTGGTATGCAGACGAACACGGAGAGGCCAAACGCCCAGGGGTTGGGAGAAGCCAAGTTCTGGCAGTGAGGATCAGGGGCCATGTTTGGAAAGTAGCTATATCCTCAGATGAGGAAGATAGCTCGAGTTCTGGATGATCAAATGAAAGTCATGAACCCAGAAGCACCGCGATGGTCAGTTGGAACAAACAAACGATGTTGGTGATGGTGGTGGTCAGGGTAACGGAGGTAACGAAGCAACAAAAGCCGACGGTTTGTCTTGGCGCTGACCGCACAGTGGCGGGGAAGCTGCTGCAGAGTCGACACTTTTTTTTCCCCCACCAGGACTTGAAGTGGACTCGAGTGTAAGAGGGCATTGCTGTCGCAGTCATGGACACATCAAGCATCTGGGACCTGCCGCATGGTGTGTTTTAAGCCCTGAGCTGAAAGGGATGTAGCAGAGACTAATGCAAGAGAGATAGAGCTCTTGGTCGTGTGGCACGAGCATCGCGTTGCCGTGCTGGTATCGCTGTCGGCCGTCGTGGTGATTTTGCGCTTCTATACGACATGGCGCCGGTCATTGGTTCGGACGGACCTCACGCCCCCTATTTCGCCCCGTCTCGAGGAGAAGAAGGTGCTCCAAGTGCCCGAGAGCGAAAAGATGGATTTCAGAGACTCGGACCACTTGGTCGACGTCAAGATTGTGCGCCGGGCGCCTTCGCCTAAGACGTCGAATGGACCGAAAAGGGTGGCAGGAGTCAAGCGCGCAAAGTCAGGGGTCAAGGCGGAGAACAAGGACGAGGGACCACAGCAGATCCAGCCGATTGTTTTCTACTTTTCCCTGGGCGCCAGCACCGAGGCGCATGCGAACAAGATTGTCGAGCAGATGACCAAGGACGCGGATGGCGTCTACCTCAAGCCTCAAGTGTACAATCTGGTCGAGATTGACCACGACGACTTTTTCATCACCCCGCCCAAAGAAGACGGCGTCAAGTACTTCTACCTGATTTTCACCCCCTCCTACAACATCGACACGGAACTCGCAAACTTCCTCGACCATCTCCAGGAGACACACAACGACTTTCGCATCGACACGGCTCCTCTCCAGACTCTTCTCGGCTACTCGGTGTTTGGTTTCGGTGACAAGGAGGGATGGCCGACCGAGGAAGAAGGTTTCTGCTACCAGGCCAAGGAAGTCGACAAATGGATGGCCAGGTTGACGGCAAAGAAGCGCGCCTACCCTCTGGGCATGGGAGATGTCAAGACGGATGCAATGGACAGACTGGAAGAATGGCGTCTGGGTGTTCAGGACATTCTGCAAGATTTGGCTGCCGGAAAAGGTCTGGGAGAAGGCGTGGTTGGAAGCGGAGACGCCGTCGAGAGTGAAGATGAGGATCTGGACGAGGCCGAGGATTCGGATGCCGAGCAAGAAGCAAAGCCGCGTCGCAAGAAGAATGCTGCAACCACTGCCGACCTCGAAGACCTGGGCAAGAGTGCCAATGCTCCCCTGGCCGTCGACTTTACCACCTACAAAAAGACGCCCGCTCAAAAGGCCATCTTGGAACCCAAGGAAATGGTGCCCAAAACGTCACCAACCTACACCGCTCTGACCAAGCAAGGCTACACCATCGTCGGCTCGCACTCGGGCGTCAAGATCTGCCGCTGGACAAAATCCGCGCTGCGTGGCAGAGGCTCGTGCTACAAATTCTCCTTTTACGGCATCCGCTCGCACCTGTGCATGGAAACCACGCCCTCGCTGTCCTGCAGCAACAAGTGCGTCTTTTGCTGGCGCCACGGCACAAACCCTGTCGGCACCACGTGGCGCTGGCAGGTCGATCCGCCGGACATGATCTTCAACGGCGTCAAGGAGGGCCACTACAAGAAGATCAAGATGATGAAGGGCGTGCCTGGCGTGCGCGCCGAGCGTTTCGCAGAGGCAATGCGCATCCGCCACTGCGCTTTGTCGCTCGTCGGCGAGCCAATCTTCTACCCGCACATCAACGAGTTCACGGCCATGCTGCACGCCGAGCACATATCCTCCTTTTTGGTCTGCAATGCACAGCATCCCGAACAACTCGCCGCGCTGAAACCCGTAACCCAGCTCTACGTGTCCATCGACGCGAGCAACAAGGATTCCCTGCGCAAGATCGACCGGCCCCTCCACCGCGACTTCTGGGAGCGCTTCCAACGCTGCCTCGACATCCTCCGCGAAAAGCGCTTCACACAACGCACCGTCTTCCGCCTGACGCTGGTCAAAGGCTTCAACATCGACGAAGAGGCAGAGCAATACGCCGACCTCGTTCAAAAAGCCCTCCCCGGTTTCGTCGAGGTAAAAGGCGTGACTTACTGTGGCACCAGCACTTCTTCCGCCGCAGGCCTCACCATGGCAAACGTGCCCTTTTACGAAGAAGTCGTCGCCTTTGTCGAAGCCCTCGTCGCCGCCCTCGGCCGCCGCGGCCTCGACTACGGCATCGGCGCCGTGCACGCACATTCCTGCTGCATCCTCATCGCCGACAAGACCCGCTTCTACAAACAAGACGGCTGGCACACGCTCATCGACTACGAAAAGTTTTTCGAGTGTCTCGAGAGTGGGAAGCCGTTTGCCCCTGAAGACTACATTGGCGAGAAGACGCCCGACTGGGCGGCTTGGGGTAGTGCCGAGGGAGGCTTCAACCCCGAGGATTTGAGGGTTGATCGCAAGGGTAGGCCTAAGGATGGTGGTCAGCAGAGTAGGGTTGTCGAGATTTAGAGGAGAGGGAGATGTCTTTGCTTTGCCATGATCAATGCTTTGTTCTTGGGGGATTTGGCTTTTGTTTCGGTGGGTGCTTGTAGTGTCTGTTCATCACTTTTGCTCCGAAACCCGCATCGATACAGATCAACCACATCGGCATCAACCACGTCAATCTAACAATCTTCAAGTCCTCTCAAATCTCAAGAATGCCCCCATCGCAAAAAAAAGGAGGACATCAAACCACACGAGAACTCGGCAACTATACTTGCAAAAACCAAAAAAAGAAAAGAAGAAAAAAAAAAAAGCAGAAAAAGTAAAAAATCGTACGCATTGAGCGGGCTGGCCTATCCTAGACTCAAAAAAAACCCCCCTTAAGTCCAGGTTCGTCAGCAACCCAGTCCCCATGTCTCAACCGCAGACTCCACTCCCGTTCCCAACTCCAGAAAAACTCCATAACGTACAACTCCGTAATCCCCATATGTCAGCAAGAGGGAACGCCAAAGAGGAAAAAGGGAAAAGGGGGACTGTCAAACGTAAACGTCGTGTTCGGGTTTCGCGGGTTGGTGGGTCAAGTGATCGGTTGTCGTGTACGAGGCAGAGCCGTCGACGGTGGTGGCGATGGGGCTGTCGTTGTCGGTGCGGGTGTTGATGGTTTCGTTTTGGGGGCGCTGTGGTTGTCAGTGTTTGCTGCCAAGACTGGGAGGTAGGGGGGCAGTAGAAAGTAGTGTGAGAAGACAGGGGAGGCAGAAAATGGTGCGAGCAGATAACATACAGAAGAGGTGAGCGAGAGACTGTGCAGGCGCTCAGAGATGTTACGTCTGTGGCCCTTGTGGCGCCAGAAGCGGTACAGCACGCGCAGGGCGGGCAGACAGGCAGTCGTAATCTGGACTGCGGGTTCAATGGTCGTCCAGATGGCTGCTTCGACGAGATTCCCTGCAGGAGGACATGTCAGCAGAAGTAAAAAAAAAGAAAGGGGAACACAAGACCTACAGGTGATATCGGGTCCCTGAGTGCTGAGTTCGACCATGACGGCCAGGCGGATGACTCCAAAGGCCAGGGAGCTGTATTGGCGATTAGCGCGATAGTAGTGGGGTGGGAGAAAATCGCATACATGAGCCAGAGAGCGCAGGTAAAGACCACGCCGAGCTCTTGCTTGAGGGGCAACTCCAAATTTCTGATCTGGCGATAAGGAAGGATCAGGATGAGCAAGTCGGTGATGACATTGGGAATCTGCATGCCGTAGTAAAAGGGCACGAGTTCGATGCAGGTGCCGGGTTCAGCGGGATACCAAGACTTCTTGATGGGCGTGCAGATGAAGATGCCGGTAAACATGACTGCGACACACCACATGATCATGACGGCCATGAGCAGGCTGGTGTACATTCTGAACCTGTTGTTGGGGAACATGCGGTGGTACTGGTAGAGAATGCTGAGCTTGGTGAAGGTGACGCACAGAGGGTACTGGATCACGCCCGTGTACTGGATTTGCATGAAGATGACAAGATCGTGGGAGCTGACGGTCGAGATGTGACGCCCCATGCCATGTTCAATGACTGCGGGAGATTGTCAAACAAGGAAATGCATTTGAAGATGCAAGAGGAGACTTACGAAGTGAACCGCTAATGTCAAGGCCAACCTTGAAGACCTGCAATTCACGTTAGATGTTGCAGCGTTGTGGGCTATGATGGGCTTATATTTTACCCAAGCGATGATGATGAGCCAATCATCGAGGTAGAGGCGCACGCGCAGAACTCTTCTAGCCAAGAGGCGGATGGCCAGAGCGATGGTGGGCACAATGATGGCAACGACGGTAGCGGCAACGAGCTTGTAGGCAATGCTGTCGGTCTCGGCGCCCGAGGCGGGGAGAGGCGACGACATGATGGTGAGATTGTTGACGGTCTGCGCCGAGTCGTCAATGCAGTCGAGGTAGTTGTTGCCGAGTGCGCCGAGGTGGATGAAATGGTTGGAAGCGCTGAGCTCAGGAAAACGAATGTGAACGACGGTCCATGTAAGCGCGTGTCGAAAGAGCTTGTGAAGGAAAAGTCTTGTGATTTTGTCTCTTCTCAAAAGTGATGGAGTGAGATGGTGATTCTTCTTCTTCCCAAATCAACTTGTCCTGCATAGAGCCCCAGTTTATGTCTATCATCAGCACCACCAAAGCTCCAAGTGATAGGGCTGGGAACGGTTAGGCCAACCCAGCAGAAGAGGCAAACGGAAAAGTACACCATCCTCGAAAGCAGTCCTTGGCTACAGATTTAACTGATCATCAACCCGGCAAACAGACTCGCGTCTCAGGCAAGAACATGCCGATGGCCGTGTAACGGACTCAGACCAACACTTCTCCTCTGTTGACCATCGGAAGATCCTTAGGGTTCAGACACTACAACATGCTCAAAGCAGTCGAGCACGCATGGTTGCATCCAACGTCTGTCGTTGCTGCACGTAGACGTCCATGCAGGGTGACTAGTTGGCGCGGAACCGTCGCCGGGGAAGTCTCTGTGAAGGATCCACACCATTGCTCGATTGCGAAAGAAGAAGAAGAATGGATATCGCAATACGCCAAAACGCCCACTACGGCAGCCGACATGACGGATGGTCGCAGCTTTTACAGGCGCCGTGCAGTGAAAAAGCACGAGGGGATGAAGTGAGGGCAAGCGTTGTCGATCGCTCTCGCGCCAAAACTTGCCGGTTCCGAAAGCCAAACTTGTCAAACATCTGCAGGACGACCAGTTGGGGCTTTGGGTTGCTGCTCCGGTTCATGACCAAGCTTGCTGCAGGCCGCTGTGAGGATCGAGGTTTGTATAGCTATCCGGAAGCTATGATGATGCAGAACTGTTACCGGAGCACGGCTGCCAGCATTGGGATTGACCTGGGTTGACTGCTCATCTCACTGGACACTTTCCACACAGCTGTCAATTTATGGAAAAGATGACCTTGACAGGCATTTGAGATGCTAGATCATAATACTATTCAAAACCCCGTCGCCTACACCTCAACAGCTCCCAAGACACCTTTGCTCCAATTCTTCACTCTCGCATCATCAAGCCCGCCCTCCACCTTACGCCTCAAAACCGCCAGAGTCGCCGCATCCACATCTCCCACCTTTGCCCTCATGTCCAGCCAAGCAAGCACACCGGTTCTGGTTACCAAGCTGGTCGCACCACCAACGGCCGCCACCCTGTAAGCCACCTTCAACACTGCATCCTTGACAGCTTTCGGCGCCGATGGAGAAGCGAACAAGTCCAGCACTTTTTCCATACAATTGCGCGGGAGAAGCAGGTGGACATCCTGAAGTGTTCTTGTGCCGAGAATAATAAACTCGAGAACGAATTCAATCTCTGCCCAATGTTTGTCATCTTCGTCGGGCATCTCGAGTACTGTTTTGTCAACCCAATAACTTGCCAGCTTGTGCACGTTCCAGATGGGCCCCTTGTTCAAGTATTTGTTGACCTTGGGGTACATGAAATGGGATGGGTCTTGCAAAATGCCGAGTGCCTGTATTGCAAACACGCTCGCGACGTAGGGAAGCGGTTGTTCTGCTATCGGCGGCGACATGGCGGATACCGTTTCCGACAGCTCGCCGAGCAAGAGGTAGATCTGCTCTTTGTCCTCATTGGTGGACTCTTTGACTTTGGCCATGAGCTTGCGTATCGCTGCCAGAGCTTGCAGTCTGACTGAGCTATCTTGCGAAGACAGGCAGAGAAGAAGCTCGTCAATGTCGCCATTCTCAAGAGCCTCATCCAGATCCTTTTGTTGCCATCTGGTAAGACCCGGATGATTTTGCTTTTCGACAGGAGGTTCGGAAAAGGCAAGCGGCTGCTTGGTCGACTTTTCTTTCGAGGAGGATGATTGTGCCGAAGTCTGTTCTTGCTGAATGGTGCGCCGGGAGGCCACTGCTCGAAGGGTCGGTTCAAGCTCGACAGATGATACGACAGGCAGATCCGATACTCTCTGTCGGATCAACTGGAGCAATTCAACATCTTCGCCAGCAACTTTGAGCATCTCAAGGAAACGTGAGAACCACATCAAGACGTTTGTGCGATCGGCAGATGGGAGGTTGGAGGTGAATGGGGCCTGTTCCAAACAGACCATGACCAAGACGCTGAGCATCTTGCCATGATCCGAACCGCCTGCAAGCTCATCGAGATCATCCAGGTACTTGATTGGCTTTCTCACAAGACGGCCAAGGCATTCATCGATGAAGGAGTAAAGGGCGTCATTTGGTTGCCAGGAAGCATCGGCGACGAGACTGGCAATCAACGCATTGACAGGTTGCTCCTTGGTTTGTTGTTGAAGAATACTGTGTTCGGTAATGACAGATTGAAGCAGGTTGATGAATTCGGATCCGGTAGACTGGTCGGCGGGTGTCTGTGCGCTCAAACGGAGAAGGGTGGTGAAGGGAGAAAACTTGAGCGAACCCTGTTTGTGCCACCAACGCATGCCGGCAGAGCAATGAGCAATGATCAGCAGATGCTGCAACTCCAGCAGACGGAAAGGATATTGCTCGTGCTCCGAGCTCATGGTTTCAACCCTGGACATGGCGACAGTCAATGATTGGGAGACATCAAACTTTTCTTCGAGCGCATTCTGCGGAGTGACTTGGTAGTACATGCGAAGCAGCCTCGAGATGGCTTCCTTCTGGAGAATGTTGTCATCGGAGATTTTGCGAAACGCCGCAATCACGTCTTTGACGGGAGGACATCTTCGACAGAACTCTGCAATAAGTCTCAAAGATCCTTCCCTCCAGAGAGGACTGCCCTCTGCAGCTGCGGTGTTGAATGCTTGCAACACCTGCTGCAGTTTCTGGAAAGCAACAACAAGTATGCGGACGGCAAAAAGAGTGATGAGATCCGATGATTGATTGAGAGACCTGACCAAGATCTTCTGCGTGAGTGGAAGTGGCAGAATGTTCTCGATTGCGATGGACACTGGCGGAGGGCAGCCTGCGTAGTGATCTTGGGCTCCAAAATATCTGGGAAAGGGGACCTGGACAGATGAGAAAAGGAAGGAGGCGTATCCAATCCAGGTATTGGTGAGTTTCGGCTCGAAAGAAAACTTTTCACCTCTTGCAAAAAAGTAGTCTGCAACAATCTCCGGCGCGGCAGTGAAGATTGACAGGAGAATTTCTCTTTCTTCTTCGCTTGCATATGGCTTGAGAGTCTGCGAAAAACCGGACAGAATAGTGTTGCGGACGGGTACCTGGCCTTGGAACTTGTTGTACCAGTCGACAGAGTCCAGTCCAAGGTCAAGGGCCAGATGGGTGTCAACGTCATCGGCCTGATCTCTGGTGTGGCGCTCGCTCCCGGGAGGATACCAACCGCTGGTACGGAGAAGACCAAGAGAGGGAGTGGTGCTGACAAGCTTCAAAAAGGAAATCATGGCGGTCTTGCCACGGATCAAGGCCGAATCATGCTCGGCTTCAGTATTCGCGTAAGCACGAAGAGCGGCAAGGACACCAGCAAGAGAGCGCTCGCTGATGGTCTGACTTTTTGTGGCGCGTGGAATGCTTTCATCGCGCAAGACGTTGGTCTCGAGCGTCTTGAAGACTTCTTGGAGGACATCGGCCGAGTCGTCTTTGAGATGATCAAACAGGGCTTTGATGACATGACCGTACTTGAGAATGTCGATCTTGGCGCCTTCTCCTTGATACTTGAAGTTTGCGAGCAGATAACGGATGGCGTTGGAGCGTACCGAAGGACCCTGGCCGCTTTTCAACAGACTCAGATTGCGAGCCAGGATCTTGGACTCGAAGGTAAAGTCACGCTTGGAATAGACGTGCTTGGCCATGAGACCAGCATCAAAGGAAACCATCTCTGTGAGGATACGCAAGCAGGGTGAAATGACATGGTCCTTGTGCTTGGGAGCAGACAGACTTTTGGAAATCAGTTTGAGCTGGGAGTGGTTCAGAAGAGTCTTGATGAGCAGAATGCCGTATTCGCGGGATTCGATGAGAGAGGCAATGGTCTTGAGAAGCAGGGCAAGAATGGAAGAAACGGATGATGCCAGGTAGTCATTGTTGGTCTGATTTGCAAAACTCCAGGCTTGGGTAAAATCGGGGAGAAAATCAGCATCCTTGTCGCGGGCAGCCTTTAGTTTGGCAGCATCCAAGTAGTCATTCAGGACGTGAATCTTCGCAGGGCGGTTGGGCTCATCCTTATCGTAGAGGATGAGCTCGAGAAATTGCTTGAAAGATTGTATGCCATTTCTCAGGTCCTGGACGGCGTCTTGGCTGAAGGAAAGAAGATGGTGGAGCTGTCGGGCGGAGAAGATGTCGGTAGCAGGGACGGCGGCTACCGGAGGCACAGTTTTTGGGCGCTTGTTGTCTCTGGCCTCTGAGGCATCCGACTCGGCAAACCTCTTTGACATTTTGGGGGAAGGCTACGGCGGCGAGAGGGCTCGAGGTGGTGCAGAAAACATGATATGCGAAGGCTTGGCAGTAGAATGATTTTAGAGTTTGGCCGAGAAGGCGGGAGCGGCCGCGGGCTGCCAAACGCTCGGACGCTCGATGATCCAAAGACGATGCGACAGGCGAGCGACATGCGACATGCGCCTTCCAACCTTGAATCCCGCCGCATTATTTCCATAATTATTCTCGCCTCGTTTGGAAGGAGCTGGAAGAGGACGTTCTTTGTTTTGGAAGGCGCGACCAGCAACATCCCACCCCCGCGACGGGTATACAACCGTTCCGGGCAGCACGCGACACCGTCATCGCCATCGCCATCGCCATCGTCATCGTCGTCGTCGTCGGCGGCAGGCGCAGGAATGAGCGACCTCGACAAGGCCATCGCGCAGCTGCGCTCGTGTCGGCCCATCCCCGAGACGCAGGTGCGCGAGCTGTGCTACAAGGCGCGTGAGTTGTTGATTGAAGAGGGCAACGTCGTGAGCGTGAATGCTCCAGTTACGGTCAGTTTCTTCTTGTCCTTCTTCTCCTTCTTCTTGTTCTTCTCCTTCTTCTTGTTCTCCTTCTCTTCTTCCTGTCCTTCTTCTTCCTCCTCTTATTCTTGTCCTTCTTCTCTCCTTCCTTCTCTTCTTCTTCTTCTTCTTCCTCTCCTTCTTCTTGTTCTTCTCTTTCCCCTCCTCCCCTTCTCCGTGCCGCCTGCTGACCCGCCCCAGATATGCGGCGACATCCACGGCCAGTTCCACGACCTGATGGAGCTGTTCCGCGTCGGCGGCGACGTGCCCGACACCAACTACCTCTTTATGGGTGCGCGCCACTCGGCCTCCTTCTCACCCGCCTCTCCTCTCCCGTCTGTGCCCACGCTGACACCACCCAGGCGACTTTGTCGACCGCGGCTTCTACTCGCTCGAATCCTTCCTCCTCCTTCTCTGCCTCAAAGTCCGCTACCCCGACCGCATCACCCTCATCCGCGGCAACCACGAGTCACGCCAGATCACGACCGTCTACGGCTTCTACGACGAATGCCTGCGCAAATACGGCAGCGCCAACGTCTGGCGATACTGCTGCGACGTCTTTGACTACCTCGCTCTCGGCGCCCTGATCACCGGCGCCTCCACCGACCTCTCGCCCACCTCGGCCGAAATCCCAACAGAAGCCCAACACGCCATCCCTCCCTCGCTCGACGATGTCGAAATCGAAATCATCAACTCGCACAACCAAGTCATGAACCGCTTCCCCCGCGCAAAACCCTCGACCGAATCATCCAGACCCAACACTCCGTTAGAAGCCCCTGCGCGCACCGGCCCCGCAGGCACCGGCGCAACCTCGTCCAGCCGCGGGTCCGCCTCAAATCCGGGCGGCGCGGTGCTGTGTGTACACGGCGGTCTCAGTCCTCTGATTGACAGCATCGACAAGATCCGACTCATTGACCGAAAGCAAGAAGTGCCCCACGAGGGCGCCATGTGCGATTTACTATGGTCCGACCCCGACGAGATTGACGGCTGGGGCTTGTCACCGCGTGGAGCGGGTTTCTTGTTCGGCGCCGACATTGTCAAACACTTCAACCACAAAAACGACCTCAGTCTCATCGCCCGGGCGCACCAGCTGGTCATGGAAGGCTTCAAGGAAATGTTTGACAACACGATAGTCACAGTGTGGAGTGCGCCCAACTACTGCTATCGCTGCGGCAATGTCGCCGCCATTCTCGAGCTGTCAGAGGACGGCAGCAACGGCGGTTACGTCCCGCGAAGCAACGGCGAGGCCGACCGATCTCAAGGGCTGGTGCAAGAGCTCGAACTCAGACAAGGTCCCGGCAGGAGGTATCGCGTCTTTGAGGCGGCGCCGCAGGATTCGAGGGGGATGCCGGCAAAGAAGCCCGTTGCCGACTATTTTTTGTGATTGCCCGTTTGTACATGACATGAGCATGACCTCTCGAAACGATTTTCTTTGGCGCAAATAGCTAGATACCCAGTACAGCATCAATCGCAACGTACACTTTGTTTGCTCGGCTTGTGGTGCGGAACAAGCATGCGCCGATCATTTCTCGCAACTCCCTAACTCCGTTATACCCTTCTTTCTTCCTATGCCCGAGATTGACTCCCAGGCCGCATCATCTTTCAAACGAACCTTGCGTGGCCATCAACAAGTTCTGATCCTTCGTACACGTCCTTGTCGGAACAGATTGACCGTGATGTCACGATTTGTTGGGCCGCACTTCCGCAAAGCTATATGAAAGCTACTATAAAGACCCCGTCGAGTGGTAGCTGGAAAAGACATCACTCCACCCATCTCGATCTACACTTCCCATCAAAAGACACATTTCTTACTCCCTCTAAATCCCAACAGCTACACAACACACAACCAACATGGTCCCACCATTAATCACCCTCGAAGAGCACTACCTCTCCCAAAATGTCCGCCAACATCTCCACGACACGGGCAGACCGGATCCATACGCCTCATTCCCAAAGCCCATGATTGACAAACTGACTTCGCTGGACTCTGACCGCATCGCAAGCCTTGACGCCGGCAAAGTGTCGCTCCAGGTCCTCTCGCACAGCCCGCTCAATGCCTCTCCCGCCGAATGCCGCATCACCAACGACAACCTGGCGGCCACGATTTCCAAACAACCCCGCTATGCCGCTTTTGCCCTGCTGCCCATGGGCTCACCCTCGGACGCCGCCGACGAACTGGAGCGCTGCGTAAAACAGCACAAGTTCGTCGGCGCACTCATCAACAACCACTTCAACGGCACCTTTTACGACGCCGAAGCCTTCTGGCCCGTCTTCGCGCGAGCAGAGAAACTCGACGTGCCCGTCTACATCCACCCCACCTTTGCCGCCGACGAATGGCTGCCCCACTACCGCGGCAACTTTGGCGAGCACGCCGCAAAGGCCATGAGTATAGCCGGCTGGGGCTGGCACTCCGAGACGGGATTGCACGTGCTGCGTCTCTGGACGTGTGGCCTCTTCGACGAGTTCCCCAAGCTCAAACTCATCATCGGGCACATGGGCGAAATGCTGCCCTTCCAACTTGACCGCATCTGCAGCATGAGCGGCAGCTGGGCGGACCGCAAACGCGATCTGCGGACCGTGTGGAAGGAGAATTTCTGGGTCACCACGTCGGGTATGTTTAGTCTGGCGCCGTTGAGCTGTTTACTCAGGACGGTCGAGGTGGGCCGCATTTTGTATTCTGTGGATTACCCGTTTAGTGGCAATGAGAAGGGTTTGGCGTTTGTCGAGGAGATGGAGAGGAGCGGGTTGGTGAGTGAGCAGGATCTGGAGGACATTTGCTACAGGAATGCTGAGAGGTTGCTTGGGGTCAGAGTGTCGCAGTGAACAGGATCGGTAAAAGGCAGAGAGTTGTCCTCCTTTCATATCCTATAATTACGAGTATCCTAATCCCAATCCCCCAGAAGACACTCCCCTATCACCACCACAAACGCCCAAACACCCAACTAACCCCCTCCCAAACCTCCCTTCCAATCCACGTAATCCCCCTATTCAACGTCTCAATCCTCTCGAAATTCAATCTCGTCGTCCGCACAATATAAAGCATGACCCCCGTCATCTTCAAATCCGCATACACATCCCACACAAACCTTTCTTCTGCCTCGCTCATCCACATGCCCAGCAGTACCGCACGCTTGACTGTGCGTTCAGCTGCGCGCAGAGACTTTTGTGCCGTGGCTGTGCTCTGCATCATGAAATCCAGATACTCGGTCACCATGTCCAGATTGGCGAGCACGGTGCTGTGGGTTTTTGCCAGGTCAGGGGTTGTGCTGAAGAAATTCCGTATCCAGCTTCTGCGTTGTGGGGAGGGTGATAGCGATTGGACTTGTGCGAGCAGTCGGCTGTTTGCTTTTGTCATGGTGCGCAGGTGTGTGAGGAGTTGCGGTAGACTTTTCGTGGTCCAGTGGTCGAGTAGAGGGAGGATTTTGGCGTGGAGGTACTCGGTACGGGCTTTGAGGTCGAATTCTTGGTGCCAGGTTTGCTCGCGCAGGGTCGTGATGTTGCTTAAGCTCGCGTGCATGCTTGTTACCAGTGTCGCGAATGCTGTGGTGTAAGCATGTGACATGGACTTTAGATTGAGTATCTGTGCGGCCATGGACGCTGGATCCTCGACCGCAGAGTACGTTGCCGGGGTCAAGTGTTGCACGAGGTTGCTGGTAGAAGTGTACAGTTCCGTCAACTGATAATCGATGCCTGAATCCTGACACAGGGTTTGGACGCCGTCCATGATGGTATCGCGGTCCGTTGCCGCCGGGATGTACATATTTCTCGGCTTGCACTTTGCCAATCTCCGTACGCCTGGGAACGTGTTGCAGAATGCGGCTTCGACTTCGAATTTGAATCGTTCCATTGGGCTCAGGGGTACGGCTGGGGGCTGAAGTGTCAGGTTTGGCAAGAGACTGCTGCTTAGACTCCAGTATTGTTTCAGCAGAGGCATGTTCCATGCTGCTGTGCCCAACAGGGCAAACAGCAGCATCCACACACGAGGACTTGGTGCTGCCAATACTTTGAGCAGGAAGGCGAGAACCGCATGAGTGAATCTCGCGACGGGAAGAACGAGTCGGCTGAGCAGAGATCTACGTCGTCTTGATCGACTGCGGGATGCGCGTTTCTTGTGTGCTAGACGTGCAGATGGCTTCGGCGATCGTTGTCGGGCCCGTCGCACCAAGGCTTCAATCTCTTCCATAGACAGACCTCGGCCTTTGCGCTCCTCTGGGTAGTGAGATTGGCCGTACATTGTGTCTGCGTCTTTACGTGTTGGTCTGGTGTCCCGGAGCTTGTTGGACTCGGGGGGCCAGTGCGATGATGAGGTTGGGCGAGTTTGCATCTTGTTCGGTTATGCCGCTGCGGATATCAAGGAAAATTGTGGGAGAGTAATGCTCGGATGTAAATGGTGGCGAATGACCTACCTACATTTCTTTGACATTGCCGGAAGCAGAAAGAATGCGACATTTCCATTGCCGTTTGCGACGATTCTTTTTCCCCAAAGCAGACAATGGAACACATGGGGCTTCGATGAGTAGAGCAAACTTCTCAAAGCGTTGGAGAAAATAATTACGCACCGTCTGAGTAGAGATATTCCCACATGATCAAAGATCGATCCAACCAACATTACCTCCTCCACCCTTAGAAAGTGCCATTCAATGCAAACCAACTTTTTGGTGTTTTTTCTGCGCTTCCTTCAGCACCTTTGACTGCTCCCTCCAACTCTCCATGACCTGAATCAGCCCCGCTGTCCTCAGATTGACGAATCTGGTCCAACCAGGCATCGCCTCCGACTTCTCAAGCGCAGTCATGAGACCCTGAAAATAGTTCAAGATCGTGCCCATATCCTCCCGACCCTTCCGGTACAGCGGTATCACCGTTTCCAACATATCGGTCAAGTCGTTGCGTTTGGGAGGATCCTGGTAGCCAGGCATCAAGCGCCGAATTCTCTGCATCCATGACGGCGACTCGGTTCTTTGCAAGAAATCTCGCATGTCCGTGACATATTCCTCGCATGCCGTGATGATGGTGCCTAACTGGTCGACCAGCTCTTGGTTGCTCGTGACAATGTTCTGCAGCGCCTTGTTCAGATATTCTGCAAAGTTTGCCCATGTATCCCCGGTCATTGGGCTGAAGCTGAGTCCCTGCCATCCCCTTTGAACGCGTTCGTCGTACACGTCCAGTAAAATGGTTAGCTCTCGTTGGAGATCCTCGAGGAAGATGCGATGACCATTGTGATACTTGGCCGTCTCCAAGCTCAGCGTGCGCATCTTCTTCTCGAGGTCCCAACTCAGCTCGATATGCGGCTGCCACTCCCACTCGGGGAATCGTCTGCGATAGAAGCTGTCGACCATGTAATATGCTTTTTCGGTGGGGTTAAAGGGGGTTTTTGCCGTCTGGTTATCGCTTACAGTCATGTTCTGAGCAGGTAATCCACCACGGCAATCCAGTATCTTGGGCACGACGGGCAGCTTGCACAATCCGTGTTCAGACAGGAGCCAGTACTCTCGCGTCCAATGCAGGAACCAGATAAGCATGCCAAAGAACAAGAACAACAGCATATATTCATCTTGAAAGAATGCCTTGATCCTCTGCCAACCCATCGCGGTCGCCCGCGCGACGCTGGTCGACAGAGGTGTAGGCCGCTTGCGGGAGCGCGACCGGTTGTGACGCGTATGCCGAGCTGGAGAAGTAGAGTCCTCTGGTGATTGTTCCCGCGCTTTCCGTATCAACATCTCAATCTCGCGACGAGATAATTCGTAGACACTGCTTGCTTCCGAGTCCCTAGACCGGGAACGCGTCGGTTTTGCATCTTCAAGGCGTGTTGACCTGGTGCTTCGAAGCCTTGAGGATTCTGGCATCCCATGCATGGATGCTGAGCTTGAGCGCGTTTGCATGTTGCTGATTGATGTTGACAAGTACGAGGAGAAGTCTGGGTGGTAAGGGCGCCCTTTGTTATGAGGGAAAGGCGCGATGAATGCGACGCATTCCTTCAATTTAGGCTGGAAGCAAGGGGGTTTCGAGTCGTGTCCACGAAGCGAATTTTGTTTCCGCCGACAATCGAGCGCTTGTTCCGGTTCAAACTATGCCTGAAAATGAGACCAAATAATGTGGCTCTCTAGTATGGCAGCCTCTCATTACGTGAGCCAGGCAAAGCGGCATTGACGCGGAATGGTTAGTAATTCGGAAATGGCAGAGGTTGTAGTGTTTCACCAACCCAACCCTCCATGTCCAGTGGGAGAATCAAGTGTGGTTGTTGCTTGCGAGCCAGCTCAAGTATACGCGCTCATGAAAGCGAAGGCGCAGCACGAATGAAGGTCCGGGTTGTGGGTTAACTTTGGGTGACAGGGTCGAGGAGCGCGTGAAAATGAGGAAGAGACGCGAAGAGCCGATTTGTGCGCCTTCCCTTTTCGTCCTCTTCTGTCGGGGAAGAGCGATGACAATCAGCCAGGCCGTGCACATCTTGTCCCTCAACTTAAGCCTCATAATCTTGGGCCATGCTGTTGGAGAAGAACAAAGCGGCCGCAAACGGCAACCCACCTTGGATGCTCTTTGCGTTTGGCCATGTCAAAGAAACTCATGTCACTCATCACCATGAATCAGTCTCCTGTAGACTTTCCATCATCCATCAAAACGACAGATTGCAGATCTTTCAACTCACCCAGCCGTACACCAAACGATGGGACCAACACGTTGGAACACAGACCCAGAGCTTCGCGACCACGACGAACACCATGGTCAAGCGAATTCTCTGGAGCAGATAGGGAACAGGGCGCGACAGGCTCGGCAGCGATCTCTCCGGGCGTCGAAACCTGTGCTCAGAACAAGACTTTCTCGCAGTCGGATACGGAGGCGTACCACTCTGTTCCGCCGTCTCATCCTCCAGGTCGCGAGATTTTGTCATGCCATTCTCGCTTTCTTGCTTCGACTGATGATGTATCCGAGTCTGACTGGTTGCATACTGTTGATTGGCTTGCTGGGTAGCGTCATCTGGAACTGGACTTGGTTGAGTGCGTACTGGCGCATATTCACGGGTTTCCTGCTGCCAGTTTTGAGAATCAGGATTGCAAACTCTGTTGCGAGACACGGAGACTTGCATTTTTCTCCCTTTTCCAATGTGCAGGGCATACTACAAAGCACTGCTCCCGCACCAGATATTCCGGATACTCTTTTGAACGCCACGAAAACAATGTATCGGGATTCTCAAGCTGTGTACCCGGCAGAGCAGCTGCTCAATGTGACGGGATACATGGTCAAGGACCTGACCGATGCACTGCCGTATTCTCGACAACGCGCCTCTATGCCCTCCAACGTTTGGCAACTCCAGCTCAACGCCCTAGATTGGAACGCTAATTTCTACTCCTTCGCGTACAAGATGCGCATAGACGTGGAGACAATGAGCTTATGGCGCACGTCCGATTCCTCTGACGATATTCCCAAAGACTGGTCACGCGCTGGGACAAAGAAACGTGAAAAGGAATGGCGATTGTTGGTCCAGGACCGAGTCGGCATCTATACACAAGTAATGCTGCAGTTTCGCGAGGGACTGAACGTCATGGTTCGAGACTGCAATACTGTGCTGGGCGGTATCTCCGGTCTGAAGCCATATGTCGACAGAAGCATGCAGATGAGGAAAATACGCCGCTGGCTTTCGCTCAGCTTTGCAGACTCTCCCGAACCCATAGATTTGCTCGAGCTGTACGGCCAGATAACCGACAACCTGGAAAAAGCGGTAGATGTACTGCAATCGATTCGCCGCAACATCGATACCGGCTACAGTTACTTGCGGGCTGCAGAGGCCAACATCAAAGGTGGACCCCCCTCCAAGTCGAAGAAAGCAAACCGCGATTTCAACCAGCAGATTGAAAAAGGTCTGCTGGCACAGGCAAACTTGTTGGAAATGATTTGGACGCAGCGAACAAAGCTGCGAATGGGTGAGAAGAGGAGACCGTTGACTGTCGAGCAATTGGATGCGGTGCGCAAGGCGTCTGAAAAGCTCAGTGGTAGGATCTGGGTGTATTCGAGTGATTTTTTTCATGATTAGCATCTTTGTTTGGCCACTCTGTTGTCTGCTCTTGCCGGGATCATGGTTTAGCAGCCCTCAAAACAGACAGCCGTCAAATCAACTTTCCGATTTCCTGGTTGGAGACTTACTGCCAAGTCTGTTGTTGTGATTATCTGACGATGCGTGCCCTTGTGAGTGAACGACACAAGCAGGCGACGTCTGCATGACTGGCCAATGAATGTGGATTGAACTGGCACTGCGGATGGTGTGTTGCTGTGGGGAACGGACTCTTCGAGTGAACAATTGTGTCGAGTCGATTCAACGAAGAGAGATTGATTTTTGCTTGTATGCCAAATCGAGCATGCTTACGAGGACGAGGACGCAGTACGACTGAAGATGCGCGGACGTTTCGTCAACTGCTCAGTCTCTGGCGGATCTCCAGCTGTACCGACATCGATGCCATACCTACGCGATCCATCGTCCTTCTCCCACCAGCCTAGACTGAACAGGTGATCTTTGAATGGCGACATACGCAGCAATTCTTTACTACTGCAGCGTTCGGCGCCTGGAGGAATAAGTCCCAACAGCTCCGAGCCAGCAAGGAGACTTGCTTGTGCTGCGATACTGCAGGGGTTGTCCGGTACAAGGTTCCGGCCGTCGAACAAGTAAAATGCGATCAATGTGCAGATCCAGATGGCGGCGAGCAAGCCTTCGAGGATGCGAGTTGATAGCTCGTTCTGAAAAAGGCGTTGCCGTTGGTCGTCAACGAGCATTCCCAATGCCTGAGTCGGCGCGATGGTGTTGGTGAAGTTCTTCGACCTGAGCACATCATTGAAAAGCTGCGTGGTGAAAGTGTCAAAAACATTCTTGAGACCAGTTGCAAGGACCGGTGCGGTAGCATTGGTGAAGAAGTCGGATACATCGCTCCCGTTCATGGCTGCAGCGTTGAGCTTGCCGATTCTGCTGTTATCATCGTTCGAGGCAAGATAATCTTCAATCCTCAATGCTCGCCATGGCCATGTCGGATCATCCATCTTGGTTGACGACACAGGAGTCACGGCTAGCACAGTCTGGTCTGAAAGACTGTACGTCACATTCAACCGAACTCGATCGATCCTGTTACGGCATGTCACACCAGCAATGTCGATGGATTCGGGGTTCCATGTTCCATAGAGCATTGTAAAATCAGGACAGGCCAATTGCTGCTCACGCTTGGCCTCGTACATGATGGAGGAGCTCGGCCAAGATGTCGTGTCCATCGGTTGGAAAGCGTCAAAGTCTGTAGTTGATATTGGTGCGACAAAGGGTCCAGTGTCGTTTGCTAGTAGAACCACATCCCAGCCTGGATAGTCCCTTGTTTTGTTGCAGGGCGCTAATGACCCGCAGCTGCAGTTTGCAAAGTCCGTATGCGTGACGTTCAGTTTGTATGCTGTCGGATAGCTCCCAGTCTTGTCGTTTTTGGCCACCCACTCTCCAATTCCATCCTCGAAACCCTTCATCAGTGGTGCCATGACGAATCTTGATGGATCCATGACAGTGCAATCGAGATTGGGCTGTGATGCTTCAAGCTCAACCACCATCGACGACGCCTGCGGTAGTCCCGTTGTGTTGACAGCAAAGGAACCATTCGTAGAAACTGCTGGGTTTGCGAAGAGATATGAAGAATATGTTCCCTTTGGGTGGGGAATTGCTGCCTTGATGAGCAGGTTAGCAGCACTGAAGGGAGCTTGATCCATGCCAGCCAACGGCAGATAAGACCAATAATACAAGTCAGTTTCGCTTGCGCTCTCGGATGTTGAAAGTTGAATCTTTTCAGCGGTAACCCAATACGCATCCTTTATACTTGAGGCCATGGGCGTCATGAGATGATCAGCCAGGCTGACATTGACCATGTGAAGCATGGGAACAGGTTGACCATCAAACAAACCACTGATTACAATGGTTAGGTAAGGAGCAAGCACCGTAGTCATGGCGATGCTCAAGACAGCGAACCTCCGGCTCCATATACTGGTGTAGCAGACGTAAAGAGGGGTTTTGGACAGAAAGTTCCGGAACAATGCATCCCTTGAGGCAGTCGTGCCTCTCTTAAGAACGGCGAATGGGTCCAGTAGTTTGATGTTGAAAGCGATTGACTGGCTGAGAAGTTTGACAAGGGTCATGACCATGGCAGGTATCATCGTCCATAATAGATGCAAGTTCCCAGTAATTGGAATGTCACCGAGTCCCTGATGACGCTGGGATAACCGAAGAGTGACTTCAAGAGCGACAATGACAGCGATGGGCAGGAAAAGGGTCAGCAATCGCATCGGTACCGACAGCATGATTGGACGCCAATCTTGCTTTTCCTTGATACTGGTAGGAGTCTCAGCATGCGGGCTGGGAGGAGAGATGGTGATGTGTACACTGTCTTCGCGAGTCCTCAGGCCGAATTGATGATCTGACATGAGTTGCTCGAGTTCTTTTATAGTGTTACAACCAGTATGACGCAGACTTGTCACAAGGCCATCGCTCCTGGTCAGGATTGTGGACAAGGAACCAAGAAGTGGTGTCCCACAAAGAGCGGGAACAATTGGCCGGATAAAAATCATGGCGAGGGTGCAGACCATGATGGCGGCAATTCCAAATTCAATCAGACGGAGAGGCAAGGTCTTGAGGACCAGTCGCAGCTCTGAAGCCGTGATGATGCCTTCTCTCGAGTCCGACGCGGTTTTTTGCAAGTACTGCCCAGCTATCTGGGCGCACGTTGCTCTGTAGAATCGACGTAAATCTGTCTTCAGTATCTTCGCGTCCATGTATTTGGTATCTGCGTCTTCGGGAGAGATGGCCAGAAGTGTATTTACCAGGGGGCCGTAAGGAGCCACGCCCACATTTAATCGCTCTTGACTGTTTTCGACAAACACATTGTAAGATCTTGCGAGTGAGTTGGCAAAAGCTGTGGAGAGCTGTTCGTCGGTAAGAGGGAGCGCGATTGAACGATCTTGGGGTTCGACGTGTAGAAGACTTCCAAAAGTGTCAACTGTGACCGAGGCAGGTGCAAATTTGTGGGTTGGTTGGCAGAAGAGGACAGTGGCCGAATAATTGGCAGCCGATAATGTTGTGTTGTAATAGATGTCAGGGTGAGTGTCGCCTTTGTCGATGCCATAACTGGCAAAAGCCGCAACCAGCATTGGATTGTTAGTATCTCCTGTGCCTGGACAGCGAGCCCAGGTGGTATTACCAACAACACCTCTGCCATACCACCCACCGCGGCTGCCCAGCAATATCGTGTCTGTCGTACAGGATCCGTCCGTCAAATTGGCGTATAGCTTCCAACCGTATTGCGAACTGTACACTATAGCATCTGCAACCTTGCCGGCATGACACGATAGGTCTGCAGAAAAGGCGTTCACATCTGCCATCGCAGAAAACTCTGGACCTGGTTATTGTTAGCATAGAAAGACAACAAAGCATCCAACGTACCGCCAGTCTTGTGCAAAGGTTGGAATTTCTCGGTGGCATATTCCTCATTGGTACCGGCAGGGTATGATATTGATAGATTTCCCGACAAAATGCTCGATGTCGCCAAAACGGGAAGGCTATCAACAAGGCTGCTGTTGAACAAGTTATCGTCGAATTGACTTGTGAGGCTCGTCTGTGCGCCTCGATGGACCAGTGTCGGTTTCAAGATGAACAAGGATGTTGAGACGACCGTGATGAGAGTGAGAAGTTGCGAGCCAAGAACAACTGCAAGGACTGGAAAGTGACGAGCACGAATCGAAGGCCAGATCGCTAAGAGCGACATTGGCGATATGTAATCCAGAAGTACACTTGTTCTTGCCGGTTGCGATCTCTCTGACATGAGTTTCCATGGCATTAGCAGTTTTGTATAGTACTCAAGGTTGCCCCAGAAGACGGCGAGTAGAGAAAATGCTGTTTCCCGATCAATTCATGTCTTTGAATCATTCATCAGCCTTACCTGCTGTTGGACCGTAGGTCCAGAGATAGTGTATGCCTTCAGTCGTGGTTACAATTCCCTGATTTTTGTTCGAAACATGGTACAGGGCCTCCAGAACACCAATCAGGCCAGCCAATATAGCCAGCAAGATGACCAGACAGGTGCGATGAAGCGCAATCGGCGTGTGAGGGTGTATTGTAGAGCGCTGCTTTTCTTTCTCGAGAAGTGATTCACTTTGGATAGACGACGGATCGGTGTGTGTTTCCCGGGGTGTGTATTCTGGAGGTCCATTTTCCGTTGACCGGTTTCGCATGTTCGGCTCTTCCGAGTGAAAGGAAGGTCCAAGCAGTCTACCTCGCTCGACTGTTTCTCTGTCGGTATCCATAGTAGAGGGGTGTCAATCTTGATGACAGCGGGACTGCACCTCAAAAGAGGGTTGGACAATGGACAGGAAAAATGATGCCACGGATGTTGCTCGGTTTTGATTGATTTTCCTTCTGCGCATGGCGTAGGATTCTGTTCTTGCATGGCGCAGTTTCAGCCTTTCGGCTCAGCCTGCACAACGCATCCATCCCAATGCAGGCCACTTGTATTTCCGTCGGTTCAGAACGACGACTCCATGTCGGGAATACATTCAAACGATGCCTTTTTAAGTGCAATCGGCGCTTCGTCACTCACATCGATTGGCTTGGTCATGTTGTATCAGCTCAGAGCAGCGAGTCAGATATAACAAGGCGTGCTGCAGAAGGATTTTGCACTGCGGGGACGGCGGCAGAATGGGCGGCCTGGCGTATAGCGGCGCTTAACACGAATACCACTGAGATCTTGAGACATCCATGAGTTGGCTGTTTCCTGCAACGTGTCCAGGCCGCAAGCAAGCGGTAGAAGGTGCTGTATGGTCGAGGACAACAGTCATCCCAGAACAGGCACTATTTAATAATTTTCGCCCAATTTGCAGTCTCCATACAACCTGTACGAGGATGTACAAATCCACAGAGAACGGGAAGATGGGCGAGTGGCGGGAGCGCTGTACAATGCGTACCTTGAGATTGGTGAAACTGGACGCCGCTACAGGCCAGATCTCGCTGATGTGAAGCAAAATGGCCATCTTGAGCC
Organism: Aureobasidium mangrovei; assembly: GCA_021014315.1. NCBI lineage: Eukaryota > Fungi > Ascomycota > Dothideomycetes > Dothideales > Saccotheciaceae > Aureobasidium > Aureobasidium mangrovei. The sequence continues at coordinate 1,059,071 of JAJJJQ010000010.1, read as the reverse complement.
CACCAAAAATGGCAAAAAGACAAGTTAAGCCCATTAGAAAGGGCAAAAAGTGTTGAGAAGAGTGGGGTTCGAACCCACGCGGTTTCCCACTAGCGTATTGATTATAGGACGTCCTCAAACATCCAAACCTAAAGCTAGCGCCTTAACCACTCGGCCATCTTCCCGTTTCGGCTGTCTTTCTCATCTCTGCATACACATATACCCTCATGCGGATCGTACGGTAGATTGCAAACTGAGCGAAAATTGTCAACACCAACAGAACCCCCTGGTCCAAAGCCCATTGTTCACATTCATCAGACTTGATAGATGTGCTTGTAGAGGCCACACGACAGGTGGAAAAGACACGCGAGAGGAGGTTGAAAGTGCTCTGCCTCGGAGAGTGGACAAGATGATGGGGGCTGTCCAGATGGAGAAGGAACGAGTGCAAGTGACGGCGGAAGGAAGGCGCGATGCATGTGAATGCCAAGAAACGTCATTAAGTATTTTGGACCATGGCCGTCTTCCCCCCCCCCCCTCCCTGGCAGCAGACAAACAAGCAGACACGGTAGATATCTGGTCCAGCCATGAGCGACCTGTTTGAATTCCTGCGCACCCACGACGAGGCATTTCGTAGGTACAGAGGCTCAGCGGAACAGGCCAGCCGCGACAAGCCCGGGCTGACTCTGACTCCAGTCGCAACCGGCTGCAGTCGCTCTACTCGGACTTTCGCCTGCAAAAGACGTCCAACCCGGATGGATACCAGGCAAACTCGCGCGTGTGGATGCGCGTCCTGACTGCCGCCGCCCGCGCCGGACGACTGCCACCCTCGTCTACCGCCTCGGCCCAGCCGAGTCACGTAGTCTTTGGCAGCGGTGAAGACCTGTCACGCGCCCTCAACTCGCCCCAGCTGGGCCGACCGCTCGCCCTGGGTGCTGTTGTGCAAGACGCCGTCGAGAAGCGCGAGCTGGTGCCTCTCGACGAGTTTCTGAACGCGCCCAAGAGCGTTTACGCGACGAGCTGGCTTCCTACTCCATGGCAGGTCGTGAGCTGGGGACTCAAGCAGACCGGCCTTTCGTCTCTGTTTGGCGAGTCAGACAAGCTGGCAGTGGGCAATCTGGTCGTCATGGCCAATGTCGAGGTAACCATTTGTCTGCACCCACCTGTCCATGGCCACACTGAATGACATGCCGCAGGAAGCAGCAAACGCCATCATAGCAAAAGCCTCGCAAATGGACCATTCCGTGACCTCGCGCATCTACTCGCGTGACCTGTTCGAGTCTGAATTCGCCCTCGTGCTCGATCCGACTGCTGACAGGACGGCACACCCCGAGGCCGCCCTCAGCACCACCGACTTCAGCATCCTCCTCCGCTATCTGTCTCGCGACAAACCCTACCTCAGTTTTGACGACACCACCGTCAAGCTCAGAACACCAGGCGAAGCCCATCCAGAACCCATCACCCAGCATGACATTGATATTGCCAACCTACGCACCCTGATGTCCGCCCTGCACGCTCAAGTCAACGCCCTCAGCACCCGCATCACCACCCTGGACGCCAGTGCCCGCGCAGCCGTCGCCGCAAAACGCACTCTCCAAGCCAAATCCGCCCTACGCAGCAAGAAACTTGCAGAGACAACATTGAACCAACGCTCCGACACTCTGGCACAACTCGAAGAAACCTACGCCAGCATAGAGACAGCTGCAGACCAAGTCGCCATTGTACGTGCCATGGAAGCTTCGGGCAACGTGCTCAAAGCTCTACACGCACAAGTCGGTGGCGTCGAAGGCGTCGAAGGAGTCGTCGATCAATTGCGCGAGGAGATGGACAATGTGGACGAGGTTGGCCGCACCATCAACGAGGCAAACACTGGTGCACAGGTCAACGAGACCGAGGTGGACGACGAGTTCGAGGCATTGGAGCGTGCCGAGAGGGAAAAGAAGGAAACAGAAGAGGCGAAGCGGACGGCAGAGCGGCTCAAAGAGTTGGAGAAATTGGACGCCGAGAGGAAGGCAAAGGAGACGGAAGAACAGCAGGAGAAGGAACCGCAGAGGGAGATGCAGGCAGAGGGTGCGTGAAATCACGAATTTATGGATACACAGGGCGTTCAGAAGGGGAATTGGGTATCACGGGAATACTCTTTCGACTGCAATCTTGATCAAACAAAAACTTTGGCACGGCGCAACAAACTTTCGGCATCATGTCGACAAATTGACAATGAACAGCAAAGGAAGAGTAGACGTCGGCCGCAGAAAGCTATGGAAGGCATATCTTGAAAATCTGAACTCCCTGATGTCTGGCCGGCAACGCGTTGACATTTTTCGAGGACATTCATCGAGCACCAGAGACATTGTCAACCCGCGAAGATATTAAAATGATCTGACCATCGAGGACACGACTACGTCGAGATGACAAGAATGATCTAATCAGCTATGAGGATGGCAATGTATCGAGCACAGCAGGGCATCTCTTTTCCTTTCAACTTGCCCCCTTATCTCCGGATCTCTCTCTCTTATATAAGTGCTTACATCTCGTATTCTCTGCCCCACTACTCACCCGCACATCCCGTTTCCTCATCCATCTACATCTTCTACATCTCCTGTTTCCACATCCATCTACCTTGCCTATCGCATCTTGCTCATCTCCATTTCTTGCCTGCTTCCACCCTTTGCTAAAGTCAGTATATAATCCTCTATAAATCTCAATCACATGATTGGGCGTGTGGCGCAGTGGTAGCGCGTCTGCTTTGCATGCTGAAGGTCTAGGGTTCGATCCCCTACTCGTCCATACTTTTTGTTGTTGTTATTCTTCTCTTCTACTTCTTCTTCTACTCTTCATCTCTCTTTCTTTTTCTACCTCTTCCTCTCTCTTCTTTTTAACTTCTCTTGTTTCTCCTTTCTACTTACTCGTCGTGCTTCTGCCTCTGAACATTTTCCCCCAGAATCCTCCTCTTGAAAGCGCAAAGGCTGTGTACAACCTAATCCGAATATCAGCAGAAGCAGAAGCAGCAGCAAAAACAAGAAGTTTTGCCCCTCTTTACACCACCATACCAGAAATATACACACACAAAAAGGGCACAAGAAAAAAAAGACCATTGCAAAGGAGAAAAAAAAGGGGGCAAGACACGGCAAAGAATAGGGGGTATTCTCAATTCATTCGACAAGTGACAAGAGAAGAGATTACAATGACGAGATAGCCGTAGACCACCTCTGTTCATCCTTTCTGTAGAGAGAAAAATCACATCAGTAAACCAAATGTCGGTGTGTGATGGGGAGATATCAAAAAAAAACTCACTTGTCAAAATGCAACAGCATGCCCAACACTGGCACGAGCTGCAACTGATGCTTCCGATCCTTCTGCTCCAAAAACTGCAGCAGCACGTTTTTCAGATAGACGTAATCGATGCTCTCGCCCTTGGCATCCGGTCCCCCCGTCGTGGCCGTCGAGCCGTTGCGCGTGCGCGCCGGCGCCGGACTGCCGCCACCCAGTCTGGGGCTCTCGAGGGACGAACGGGCAGAAGGCTGGCGTGTGGATTTGCTCGAAGCCTGCAACGCGCGCAACTCTTCCGCCATGGCCTTGGACGACTTCTGCAGCGATGACAGACGCGTCTCGCGGTCCTCGAGTGCTTTGCGCAGGTCGGTTTTTTCCTTTTCCAGGTCGCGAGATGCGCGTTCGCCTTCGTCTAGTGCGTCGCGCAGCTGTGTCATGGCCTGCCGTACTTCGGTCAGTTCTTCCGTCGCGGCCGCGGCGCGTGCTTCCAGTTCGTCTCTGCGTTTGCGGAATGCCTGTTCGCGCTTCTCGAACTCTTCCTTTTCGTCGGCGATGCGGCCGAGTTTGCTTTCGGCTTCGCGGAGCTTGGTCTTTGCGTCTTCGAGCTCGCGTGCGCGGCGACGACCTGCTGATGACGCTTCCTCTTCTGCGCGGTCGCGCTCTTCGATGGCTACGTCCATGCGCTCGCGCATCTCCTTGACGCGGGCTTCGGCTCGGCCTTCGACGTCGGCAAGGAGGCGGCGCATCGTTTCGCCTTCGCGGCTGCGCTCGCTGAGAAGACGATGCGCATCGGCGAGTTCTTCTTCCAAACTCTCGCAACGTTCCTTGACTTCCTTCATCTGGGTGGCCAGTTCGCGCGTTTGGTCTTGCATACTGTCCATCAGACTCTGTGCACTTGCTTGCTGCGCAGACTTGAGCTCGAGTTCGTCTTTTAGACGACTGGTCTCGCGATTGAGCTGGGCGACTTGCTTTTCCAGGTTTTGGAGATTATCCCGAGACTTTTTCAAGTCATCTTGAGCTTTGTTGAGATCCTTTTGGAGCTTGTCCTTTGCATCGTTCGCCTCCTTGTTTGACTTTTCGGCCCTCTGAAGGTCCTTCTGTGCCTTGTTACTCTGTTCTTCAAGAGTTGCAGTACGTTCAGCAGTCTGCTTGACCTTGTCATTCAGTGACTTGATCTCGGCATCTTTTTCCTTGGTCTGAGTCTTGTAGGTAGAAATCTCAGACTGCAAGTCCTTCTCCTTCGCTTCGAGCTTGCGCAGGTTACCATTCGCTGCGGTCAAATCATCCTTCGCCTTTTTCAATTCGGTAGCTTCCTGACGAAGACTGGTGAGCTCTGGTTGAATCTTGTTGAGATGCTCCCTCAGAGCCGTCAAATCCTTGTATCTCGTCTGCGCCAATTCATTCGCAGCCGACAGATCCGTCTGCAAAGACGAGGCCTTGGACTTGAGCTCGTCAAAGTCAGCAGCCAAGTTCTTGTGCTTCTTGTCTGATTCGGCCGAGGACTCGGCATGACTGCTCTTCAGCGACTCGGCCTCCTTCTCCAAAGCCTTGTTGGCCACCTCTAGAGCATCCTTTTCCTTTCCGAGCGAGGCAAGTTTCTCTTCCAAAGCCTTGCTAGAAGTACCAGAACTCTGCTTGAGCTCGTCCAGCTCGGCTTGAACCTTGGTCTGTTCCTCGGTCTTGACCTTGATTTCTGATTGAAGCTCATCGCACTGCTTCTGCAAGGATTTGCATCGATCTTCGAGCTGCTTCACCTCCTCGGCACTCTCTCCTGATTTGGAGTCGTTTTGAGCCTTCAATGCCTTGATCTGGTCTCTGGCACCACACAGGTCATTGCCCAGATCCTTCAGCTGGTCTCTGAGGTCGTCAATCTCTTCCTTGAGATCGTCTTCGCCTTTCAACTTCTTGTCAAGTCGATTGATGGCTGCTTCCTTGTCCTCAATCCGAGAAGTGAGCTCCTTGATCTCGGCGTCTTTCTGTTCAATGACAGTGTTGAGTTCCTTGATCTTTTGCTCATTCTCCTCCGAGACCGCGCCTCTGCTGGGAGGCAGCTGGCTCAGGGAGTTTGCAATGCGTGCTTTAGCAGCAGCCAACTGCTCAGGTGACAGTATCAACTCCTGTTGTACAGCTGTAGGCTTCTCTTCGGGTTTTGGCGAAGATGCAGCAGAAGGAGAGGCAGTCTCGGACGCTTCCACAGCAGGCTTGTTTGCGGTGGCACCACCCTTCTTTTTCCTCTTGTTCTTGTTCTTCTTTTTCGCTGCTCCACTCTCTGCTGAGGGTGCAGAGTTGGCGGTGTCGGCTATTGCAGCAGGTGCTGGCTCAGTGGCAGTGGCAGTGGCAGTGGCTGTTTTTTCAGAAACATCTTGCTCGGGAATTTCACAAAGTCCACAAGCCAAAATCATCTGATAAGCATCGTTACGCTCCCGCTCTGCCTTTTTCAATTGTCCTTGCAGATCACCCAACGATGAATCTTGAGCAGTTTTCACAGGGGCCATCTTCTTCAGTTCCTCCTCACTACGCTGAACCTCAACACGCATACCATCCAAATCAGTCTGTAAGGATTTCTTGGTAGATTCGGCATCGTCAAGTTGGGACTTTAGCGTCTTGACCAGATTGTCCAGCGTTTCTATACGCTTCTTGTCAGCATCACTGGCTTTCTTGGCACCACTTTCTTGACCGGCCCTGTTCTTGTTGTCCTGCTCGAGGCTGTTAAGAGCATCCTGGGCAGAAGTAGCCTTGGTCTTCAATTCCTCGACCTTTTTGTTGGCAGACGTGAGGTTAGAGTTTGCTTGGTCGAGCTTGTCGCCGAGGGTTTTGATGCGAGATTCTAGAGGTTCCTTGTCTGATGCCGAAATGGCAGTGATTTGATCCAACTGTGTCTTGACTTTTTCAACAGCATCTTCGGACTCTTTATATTTCTTCTCCAAATCGGACTTCTCTTTCTCCATCTGTGCCACCTTTTGTTCAGACTCGGACTTTTGCTTTTCCAAGTCGGATACTTTCTGTTCAAACTCGGACTTTTGCTTCTCCAACTCAGACGCCTTCTCTTCCGAGTCGGTTTTCAATTTTTCGAGTGAATCCTTCGAGGTTGACTGGTCCTTGGAGGCCTTTTCCAATTCATCGCGAGCCTTCTTGTCGGATTCCTGGGCGGATGCGAGATCGGATTGGAGAGAAGTGATTTTGTTGTTCAGTTCATCGACTTGGCGAGTTTTCTGATCCAACTCTTCCTGCAAGCGGGGAGCTTCTGCTTCGTAAGAGAAGAAATCCTCGCTCTTCCTTGTAAACTTCGAGTCCTTGTCGTCAACAGTCAAGGTAGATGCACCAAGGGGATCCGTCTCCTGAACCTTCTCATCCCTCTCTTTTCTCAAACCGGCAGCCTCATCAAAGGCTTCCTTGGCGCGCTTCTCGGCGTCGTCGAGCTTGCGCTTGATGTCGTCCTTTTCGCCAGTGACGCGCTTGAGCTCTTCCATAACCATATCACCCTTGAGGTTTAATTGCATGAGATATTCGACGAGAGCGGAGGGGTCGGCAATGGAGGTCAAAGGGGTGTTTTCGCGCAAAGCGGCCTCAAAGGGCTCGATGGCGGTAACCCTTGCATGAGCAATGCGGTAGGATCGCAGGAGTTCCGAGTAGCGGGATTCGAGCTTGTCGAGCTTGCGCAACTTTTGGCGGACATGTTGAGGAAGTTCGTCGGGCTGGTTGCCGTCTTGGGGCTTTTCAGAGACGGGCGCATCGGATTGAGCAGGCTCCTTTTCCTTGTTGGGAGGGTCGGATGGGTCGGTCGAGGTTGGAGTGGCTTCAGTCACGGCGGGATTGGGGGTAAGGGAGCGAGAAGGAGCTTCGTCGTCTTCAATGACAAACTCGCTCGGGTCGGGGCCCTTTTGAGGGATGCCGCGGTTCGAGTCGGCGCGGGATCGGCTTGCAGGGCGGTTAGGGGAATCGGTGCGCAAGGCGCCTCTCCTGGCAGCAGAAGAGGGCGTGCGCTTGACAGAAGACGAGGCGGCGGGCTGAGTGCGCTGGCGGGCCTGCTCTTCGGCAATCTTGGAGTCGAGGAACGAGTCCAAGTTGCCTTTGAGGCGCTTGGGCGGGTTAGATGCATGACGGTATGACGGGGGTAGGGTGGGCTGGATGGTGGGTAGTGGGTGGTGGGTGACGGGTGCGCTTACTTGGAACATAATGGATGAGCGTCTAGATGGTCAGAGTAGACAGCATACCGGAGCAATGGATGTGGTATGGCAAGCAATGATGGACCATGGCCGGGCTGAGAGCAGACCAAAAGGGCAAGTGCGGCGTTTCGTTCCGTTCGGGTCGCTTTCTCCAGACGCGCCTGCCTCTTGCACAAGTTCATAACGCATACGTCAGCTGCCATCGCGCCTGCCTCTCGCACAAGTTCATAACTCATACGTCAGCTGCCAACGCGAACTGCTGCAGCCTGCACCTGCACCTGCGCCTGCACACGCCGCCGTCGTCTCTTTTTCCACACACACGCCCGTCGTATGCCTGGCCGCGTATAATGGTTTCCTTCTGGCCCTTCAAGGTGGCCCCCTCCCTGTCTTGCTGTCTCCCACCTCGCACTGACACGCGCCGTACAGGGTCACGACACGTCATCGGCAGCATCCTTTGAAAAGCTGCTCTCGGGCCTGTCCGCCAGAATCAACAAAGAGAGCGCCCGCAATGACCGTCTGCGCCAGAAACAGCGCCGCTACAAGGTCCTCTGGACTCTGTACACCTCCTTTGCCTACCTCCTCGCCGCCACCATCCTCGTCTTGGTGACGGGCCTGCCCAATTGCTCGGCCGTCGAATACACCGGTCTGGCTGCTGCTCCCCTCCTCATCTACGCCGTGCGCACTGCTCTCGACGCCTTTTTCAACTACCGCCTGTCCTCCTCCCAATCCTACTTGAACAACCTGAACAAGCAGCGCGACGATGCCATTACCAAGCTGAAAGAAGCCACCAAATACAACTCGACCCAGCAACTGCTCGACAAGTATGGCGGCTCTACTCCCACGAAATCTCCTCCTGCAAAGTCCAAGCAGCAACAAGACACTCCCACAAAGAAGCAACAACCCACCCCCGTCAGGCGCACTGGCATTGCTCCCCCTCCTACTGCAAACATTCCTGGCAGACAGCTTCCTCCTTCTTTCAACCCCATGACTCCTCCTCAGCCTGCCAACCACTTCCAATCTTTGCCTCCGCAACAACCCTCAAACCAACCCCAGCCCGATCCGCATGCCGAGTTCGCTCCGAATGCCTTCTCAACTGCTCCTGCGCGTCGTCAAGAAGAATACCTTTCCAGTGGCCCGCGCTGGTACGACCGCATTCTGGATGTCGTTCTTGGCGACGACGAAACCAAGCCCGAGAACCGCATTGTCTTGCTCTGCACAAAGTGTCGCCTAGTCAATGGCCAAGCTCCTCCAGGGACGCGCTCGCTCGACGAGATTGGTCCGTGGAGATGCAGCGCATGTCATGCCTGGAATGGTCAAGAAAGCGAAGCCAAGCAGACCATTCGCGAGATTGCTGGAGATGCCAATGTCGAAGGCGTCGCAAAGAGAGATCCCGCAGCCACACGGTCTGCTGGTGCTGAAGACATGCCCGACTCTGTCGACGAAAACGAACCTCCTGCCAATGGACTAGATGATGACGATGCTGATGAAGAGAACAGTGAGGTCGTCTCTACTCCAGCCGCTTCGACCAGAAGCAAGGTGAGACAGCGCAAGAAGAACTGATTGCAGCAGAAAAGAAAGAGTAAACACAAACAAATCAAGAAACGTATCACGATCCAACCATCTCTGCTTTCCCTCGCTGCAAAATTCTCCGTCTACCTTTTCTACTCTCCACCAAGGCACGAATCTTCGTTCGATCTTTGCGCTCCATGCTCACACCTCACCAACACTTCATGACCAAGGCGGACCAAGCAAAAAGTCTATCCTGCTCCGGCAAGACAAAAGAATGATTCCGCCCGGGTTCGAACCGGGGACCGCCTGTGTGTTAGACAGAAGTGATAACCAACTACACCACAGAACCACGCTTGATGAAAGCATGGTGGCCGTGTAGGAAAATGAAAATCTAGACCTTTGGAGGTGATTTGGACCGGGCTTGGCGCGTTTCTTCTCGCGCTGTCAGAGTGACCCTGCTCTCTGCAACTATAGAACAAGAAATTCAAGCCCATATTGCCCTTTACTTCTATTCCTTACCTCCTCTTTTCATCTGTGGTCTTATATAGATGGATCTCCAAAATGTCTGCTTTGAAGATGATATGGATTGCAAGTGAAAAGGGGGCAACAGACTTCAAGGCTTAAAGCTTCCTTGCGCACAAGTCCATCAACCTTGGGACACATCTGACCACCCGCTCATATCATCACCTTTCAGCAAGCCTCAAAAGGTTTCCTTGCCACCTCTTCCACGCTCAACAAGACTAGAAAATCTCAGGGGTGGTTCTCATACACTCATACCAATACCAAAAAAAAAAAACACCAATCATCCCCCAGCAATCACCCACTCACAACCCCAACCCCCTCTCACCCTTCTCCAACTGCTCAGCCTCCAACCTCAAACCCTCCGCCCTAAACCGTCTGAACGCGACTTCAATCCTCTCCCTACTCTCAGGATCCCGAGTAACAACCCTCTGCGCACTCAACCCACCCGTCAACAAGCCAACTTCACCGCCAAAAAACAAACCCCCAGCGGCGAAAAAAGTGTACGTCGCGACATCGCCGAGGGTGGATGGTTTCAGCATGGGCGTGAGATCCGGGAGCGGCTCGACGCGGCCGCCCGCGAATTGCACGGCGGTGGGTTTTTCGGAGGCGCGGAAGGCGTTGAACATTGCCGTGCGCGAGGAGCGGAGCCGGTAGGCGAGGAAGAGGCCGAGGGTTAGGCCTGCGATGCTGCCGATGGTGGTGTGTGTGCTGACGCGGCTGGCGGCCGATTGCAGGGCTTCGCGGTCCGAGGGTTGCAGGCTGGGGGTTTTTGTTCAGTGGGGGTGGGAGGGAGGGTGAAGGTGGGGGGAGATGTAGGTACTCGTGTTGGTAGTGTTGCTCGGCGAGGGAGCCTAGCTCGTTGCCCAGGCTCTTGCGGAAGAGGGCGAGACTGTCGGCGTTCATTTTGTCTAGTGGTGGATGGAGCTAGAATATGATGTGTATTATTGAGGATGCTGTGCAAAGGATACCAGGATACAACATGTCGACGCGGTCCCAGAGGTGTTTTGAGGCATGAACAACGTCATTTTGAGGCTCTGGCGCAGGGCCAAATGTGGGGTGCATGCACGTCAACAGACCATCACAGTTCCTCATTATTATTCAAACAAAACCGGCAAGACAAAGTCAGGAGCAGTACATGTGACCAGCACATTCAACAATCGTCGGCCATTCGCATTTCTATCGTCAATTCAATCATACCGTCATCAAGCTTCCTCATCCTCCCCCTCTTCTCCAGCATCATCTTCTCTCTCTCTAAACACCATAAAGTCATCGGCACCAGGAAGAATCTTCTGCCATGCAGCTTGCACATTCTCGATGATTGAATCGTCAAATGCAAAGTCCAGTGGCGGATCCTGAAACTTGAGCATGTTGGCTTGTGGTTGAGACGATTCAGACGACGGGCATGTGTGCTGCTCATAGCTGAGTGACCAGAGTACCTGTGCATCGCCGTCATAAGTAGCCACGAGGGATGTGATGGCTTCAGACACGAGATCACGGCCTGAAGGACCTGTGAGTATCGTACTAGCATATGCAACACCTATTCATTCAATGTCAGCAATTGTTCATGCAGAGAAACAATGAATGCGCATGTATCAAATGACTGAAAGGCCAATGCGTATCAGGTTGTCAGAGATTAATCGTCGTCAAGTGGATCAGACAATGTAGATAAGTATTCGTAAAATCAATCATCCTGCAAAGGGCACTTTCAGAGGAAGGAGAGGAATGTTCGAGACTTACATTGTCCTTGAGGACATTCACCAGTATCACTGGAGTGGACCATGACATGAACTGGTGGATGGGCGGGTGTTGAAAGAGAGCCTGACGGGAACACAACCACTGTACCGGCAGGGGAAACACCTCCCTCAGCGACAGCAGCAAACAGCTGTTCCATGGGCGATGAAATGATTGAGATGCTCCTCGACACGGCCGTGGGTCGAGCGGTGGACTTCTGAGAGCCAATCGTTGTGGCAGACAAAGAGTCTGGCAAGTCATCCGAGCAGCCGACAATGAACTGGGCGGATACCTTTTCTCCGTTGCTGAGCTGAACGTTGTACGAGGCCTTCTTCTCGGAAGACGTCGTGGCAGTCTCATCCTGTCTTTCAACAGGCAGAGCAACAGGGGCGGGCTTTTCTTCCTCGACACCAGCAACACTGTATCCAGCTGCAGCGAGGAGCTCATCCAACGATTGTTCCTTGATGTCAGACTCAAGGGTGTCGAGGTTGTTTTGATCGGTATCGACGAATCCCTCTCCTTGAGTGATCATGTCGTGAATGTCCTGAGATACATCAGGCTGCTCCGGTTCTCTCGGAATTTCCTCGACATCATCCTCTTCAGATTGAGTGACTTCGATGGAAGAAATGCCTTGTCCGAGAACATAAATGCCACCACCAACTGCGCAAGCCCTGCAGGCTACCTGGACGACCTCTGATAAACCGCCCCATTTGGGTATGACTGCACCAAAGCCCGGACCAAAGACACCGATTGAACGGAGGTGACGAGCAATACGGGGTAGTGCAAAGTCGACAGTAGTCTTTCCCCGTACCTCAAGGCTCAGACACAGGGCCATCAGAGTATCGACAGCAGGAAGGCCAAACTGTTGAGACAGGAAATCCTCAAAGGGCGTGTCGCGATGAGAATGCCATATTTCAGGCTTGTCCTCAAAGGCAGCGACGAAGCGGAGGAACTTCATCAACTGACCCTTCATCTTTAGAGTCAGAGACGGGTCGGCAAAGATGTCTTCGCGCCCGTTGGGGACACGAGCCAGTCGAGGCGTGCCATCTTGCTTCTCAAAGACGAACCAGCTACCAACGGCCATGAACTCGAGTTGCTGATGCGTGTTTGACGACACGAGGATGGGTAGCAGACCAGAGCGAGTGTAGACCAAGGTAGGTGCCAGAGACAAGCTGTATGCTCGAGAAGGAGAGAGTTTCGTTGCTCCATCACTCGACTTTGTGATGGATGCATCGTGAAATCTTGAGAGCTGTTGAGCTGTTTTACAATCAGCATGTTGACTAGAAAGCTGCTCCAGATTGGATACTCACCAGAACCGAGTTTTTCAACCCACTGCTCAGCTTCTTGAAGACTCAGGGCAGCTTCGGGACCGCCGTAGGTATCATCCTTATCGACATGCAAAATCTTCTTGCCAGAGCGCGAGAGAGCACTTTACGCAAAGAAGCTGCGTCAGTCAGAAAAGCTCTGGTTGACTGCGGGGAGCAGAGGATGAAGAGACATACAGGGCAAGCAGAGACTGCTGAATACCAGTGCCCGAAATCAGGACATCCCAGGTGGAAGCGTCAAGTGAATCCATGTTGGAAAAGTTGCGAGGTTGAAGAAAAGAGACGTGCCTCGGTGAATTTCGCAGCTTTCTGTGGCTGACTAAGCGATGGGAAAAACGACTTCTTTTCGAGCACAGAACTTCACGTCTTTCTCTCTCAACCGCGCCCGCCGCGAGCCTTGGAAATTCGAGGAAAAGGCTTCTAGGCAGAGACCTCTTCACTGTTGGTCTCGATGGGTCGCGTGAGAAAGAAGCTCGTCCTGTATCTCCTGCTCTTGAGATTTTCTCTGAACTAGCGGGTCGAATGTGACGCTACATGACTTTTGCACTTGATTGAACTCGTGAGAAGCGTAAATGGGTCGGATGCGCGATCGCCTGTCAGGGCCTGCAATACTCGATCTCTTGAATGTCACAAGCATATGGTTCCAGAGCCGTTACAAAACATGAGACCACCGGGCGACTGAAGACATGAGTCTAGACGTTATTCTATATCATTCATGCAGCATCTCTATGTCTATAAGCAAGTGTATAATAGTCCATGACCATCTGGGTCGCTCTTGAAACGCCATGCTTTAAGGAAGCAAACTTCTATCCTTGTATTATTGAACGCATTTAAAGCTTGGTGAGGATGGTGTCGACCGACGAGGCCTAATAACAAAAAGTCAGTCTATGTTTGTCAGAACTCAGGTATCAAGTAAACTCACCTTGACCTCCTGAAGATGACCCTCATTCTCAGCGTAGCTGACGGTGCCATCCTTCTCGACAATCATGGCCCAGCGACCAGTACGGTCGGCCATACCGGCCTGCCAGCCGTAGTTCTCGGAGAACTTGGTCTTGGTGTCACTGAGCATGAGCTAGTGGACGGTTAGTCACTCGGCTTCCGGATGCATTCAATGCTCTTTCAGGGTATACGTACAAAGTCGTCGCCCTTGGGAACCTTGTTGACCTTGCCCCAACCAGCCAAAACGTACTCGTCGTTGTTGGAGATGAAGGCAACCTTGTCAACGCCCTTGGACTTGAGCTCTTGGAACTTTTGGACGTAGGGAGGAAGGTGGTAGGCGGAGCAGCTGGGGGTGAAAGCGCCTGTGAAGCAATGTCAAACGAGGGTGTCCAGTTCAACGATGGCTTGACGCAATGACTTACCGGGAACGCTGACAATGACAACCTTCTTGCCCTTCCACTCCTTGTCGGCGTCGTACTGCTGAGGGATACCGCAGACGGTCGGGTCCTCATCGAGGATGGGAGCCCAGCTGGTACGCTTCGGTCAGCGAAAGGAATGCTGGAGAGGAATTGTACAACATACCCAAACTTGACGCCCTCGGGGAACTTGTCACCAGCCTTGAGAACCATTGTGAATGTGGAAAAGTGAGTAGCGAGTTGGGGCGAGGAGAATTTGGAGAATGAAGATTGATTCGATCGTTATGGAACTGAGAGAGGGAAAGGGAGAAGAACGGATTTATGTCTGGAGCTAGCTACCGGCGACTGTGAATTTCAAATCAGACGACATCTTGTTAATGGGAAGCCTCGAGTCTCTGGCAGTTTCCATGGACCGTGAGCCCTCGTGTCTTTGCTCAACGACAAAGCCAACCCCCCGCTATTGACGCAACTTTCCGTCGGCGAATGGTGTCCCCGATGTCGGCAGTGCTCGGGGAAAGCTGGCTGCATCGAAGCTTGTCAAAGTCACCTTGATGAACAAACGTTGCGTCTCACGTCACCTAACAACTTTCTGCTCGTCTCAGAAGACTGAATCCGTCAACACAACATGTCCAAGCCGCCATTCACTCAAGCTACCGCGCATGAAAAGGTCAAGAAGGCGCAAGACCTGTGGAACACAAAGTAATAATAATACATGCCACGACAATGCTCAGCAGTTCGCTGCAGCTCCTGTTCCCGAGTCAAGACGCTAATCCAATTCTACAGAAATCCTGAAAGCGTTGCAAAGGTGAATAATTGTTTTGACAATATACACGAAGCATTGTAGAGTTGTGGAACTTTAGTTTCCGTGTTGGTTCTGCCTCGATACATTCTTACTGCCCTCAATGCTATGAGATTCGGGTTGCCCGACACAAGCTCCAGATACATCTTCCTTCAAGTCCAGTATTGACACTCAACATCCAGGCCTACACCGAAGACTGCATCTGGCGCAACAGAGACGAATTCTTCACCGGAACCAATGCCATTGTCGACTTCCTGACACGCAAATGGGCCAAGGAGAATGGTTACCGTCTGCGTAAAGAACTATTCGCCTTTGGCGACAACAAGATAGCGGTTCAATTCTGGTACGAATTCAAGCACGCCGAGACGGGCAAGTGGATGAGATGTTACGGCCTCGAGGACTGGACGTTTGCAGAGGATGGCAGGATGCGCAAGCGACAGATGAGCGGCAACGATGTCGAGATTGACGAGGCAGAACGCTGGTTCAAGGATGGTGTTGATGTGAATGCGGTCAATATTTCCGAGGCGCACTGGTAGGCGGTGGAAGATTCCGCTGAGCTTGGAGCAGCTGGTAGCCTCTCTTGCATGTTCAGTTCGTATCACCGACTTGATGAGGAAGGTGGTATGATTTGTGAGGATTCTTGGCAGATCTGATAAGCCGATGTCGCCTTGGTGATTGGAGGTTGTTCAGGCAGGAGGGGTGTCGTGGATAACGACAGCAATGAACTTGGCGTCTGATGACTTGGTTAGCGATGGGTTGATTGATTGATCGATCCAATTCATCTCCAGCGTGTCTCGATTGATTAACAGCCACGACTTACCAGGGACAATGACATATTCCTTGTTCTTTGAACGTATCCTGAGCAGCTTCACATCGTCGTCGGGCGATGCAGACAGCTCTTGCAGCATATCACCAGCAGCTTTGGCGAATTTCCAGACGACTTCTGCAACATGCTCGGCACTCAGCATGCCACTCTCTGCTCTGTCGTCGGTTTGGCCATTGGATGCAGGAAGGGTGCTTTCGGGGTTTGCAGATTCGTCGCGCGACACAAGGCCAGAAGAACGAACGATGGCTCCAGTTTGGCGTGAGAGGATCAGAGTGCCTTGGACTCCGGGCTTTTGCGACAGACGGCTAAGGTGGGCAAAGGTGTCGTCGGCGGAGGCTTGCTGCATCGTGTGTGTTGGTATGTAAAGGAGGTGATGGCGGCGGCGGCGGCGGCGTGGATGGACGCGGAGAGGGTTGTATGCGCGCCGGGGCTGGTCAGGAAGACAAAATGGGGTGGTGGTGGTAGTTGTTGTTTGCAGTTGTCAACATTCAGAGAGGCGCTCGGGGCACGCGCGGGCCAGGAGAAACTTCGGCTCCGCAGAGTCTCGCAGACTCGCAATGACGGCGGCCTTGTCATCTTCTCGGACGTTCCATTTGCCTCTGCGTGTGAGAGCTGCAGCCTGCACTTTCAAATTCCTGTCGACCGCCGTCTCGCATCGCATCGCCGAGAGATACACACATCGTCACGCATCGCCGAGAGACACGCACACCGTCACCCCACGCATCGCATCGCCGAGAGACACGCACTCCGTCGTCATGGCTTCCATCCCCGTCGTCGTCAAGCACCAGGGCAACAAGTACCAAGTCGATCTCGACCCCGAAGCCACCGGCGAGACGTTCAAGTTCCAGCTGTACTCGCTCACCAACGTCGAGCCCGAACGTCAAAAGATCCTCGTCAAGGGCGGCCAGCTCAAGGATGACACTCCGCTCGCCTCGCTCAAGGCCAAGCCCGGCCAGCAGTTCATGATGATGGGCACTCCCTCTGGCGATGCCGCGTCTCAGGTCGACCGCCCCACCGAGAAGATCCGCTTCCTCGAAGACATGACCGAGGCCGAGGCCGCTCAGCTGGGCAGCGCCACTCCTGCCGGTCTGCAGAACCTGGGCAACACTTGCTACCTCAACTCTGCCCTCCAGACCCTCAAGAGCATTCCCGAGCTCGGCCATGCCCTCCAGACTTATTCCGACAGGTATGCCCGTGCGCCATGTCGTGTCCACGCTCTGGCTAACACATCCACAGTGGCAGCTCCGGCCCCTCTTCGAACATCACCAACCTCAGCCAGTTCGGCCTCGGTGGCCTGGGCTCCTCGACCGACCTTACTGCCTCTCTCCGCGACTTGTACAAGCAGATGGGCGAGACCCAGCAGGGCTTCCCTCCTCTCGTCTTCCTCAACGCCCTCCGCCAAAACTACCCTCAGTTCGCCCAAAAGGCCAAGGACGGTCACGGTTACGCCCAGCAAGACGCCGAGGAGGCCTGGTCTTCGATTGTTCAGATGCTGCGCCAGAAGCTCCAGCAATCCGGCGACTCGTCTTCGCCCAACAACCGCGGCAACAACTGGGTTGACAAGTACATGGCCGGCACCACCGAGTCCGTCATGACCTGCGACGAGTCCAGCGCCACCGAAGAGCCCGTCAAGAGCAGCGATGTCTTCTTCAAGCTCGACTGCAACATCCGCGGCGACACCAACCACCTCCGCGAGGGCGTCAACATTGCTCTCAACGAGACCATCGAGAAGAAATCCGAATCCCTGGGTCGCGAAGCCACCTACACCAAAGCCTCGCGCATCTCCCGCCTGCCCAAGTACATGCCCGTGCACTTTGTGCGCTTCTTCTGGAGAAAGGACACGCAAAAGAAGGCAAAGATCATGCGCAAGGTCACCTTCCCCATGGAGCTGGACGCCGTCGAGTTCTGCACCGACGACCTCAAGAAGAAGCTGATCCCCGTGCGCGACCGTATTCGTGAAGTCAGAAAGGAGCAGGAGGATGTCGAGCGTGCCAGAAAGAGACAGAAGCGTATGCAGAAGGAGCAGAACGACATGGCCCCTGTGTCCGAGCCCCTGGAGAAGCGCAAGGAAAAGGAGCGCGCAGAGGAAAAGACTCGCGAGACCAAGGCCACCGGCCCCGCCACCGAAGGCCAGCTTGCTCAGCAAAAGAAGGACAACGGTGGAGACGTCGAGATGGGCGGTACCGAGTCCTTCAAGACCGACGCCGAGATTGAAAAGGAGCGTGCCGAAAAGATTCTCGCTGCCCAAAAGGATCTCCTCGCCGCCGTCTCTCCCGAACTCGCAGCCGACGAGGCAGCCTGCCAGAC
This sequence comes from Aureobasidium mangrovei, assembly GCA_021014315.1. Lineage (NCBI taxonomy): Eukaryota > Fungi > Ascomycota > Dothideomycetes > Dothideales > Saccotheciaceae > Aureobasidium > Aureobasidium mangrovei. The sequence continues at coordinate 1,041,285 of JAJJJQ010000010.1, read as the reverse complement.
CGGACTTTACGAGCTGCGCGGCGTCATCACCCACCAGGGTTCCAGCGCCGACAGCGGTCACTACACCTCGTACATCAAGAAGAGCGGCCGCAAGGGTCCCGACGGCAAGATTGGCGAGGAGGATGGCAAGTGGTGGTGGTTCAACGACGACAAGGTCAGCGAGGTCGAGGCCGAGAAGATTGAGACTCTTTCCGGTGGTGGTGAGAGCCATTCTGCTCTCATCCTGCTGTACAAGGCCGTCGAGCTGCCTTCGAAGCAGCAGATCGAGGAGCAGGAGAAGGCTCTGGCATGAAGCTGGACATGAAGACAAAATACGATAGATGGGTTGTACTTCTGTTGATTAGGACAGGGCGTCTGGCTAGCGATTGCCGTTTGCCCGTCTCTTCTTCTTCTAGCTTCTAGATAGATAATGCGGAATGAGATATTGATGATGATTCCGAATCTTCGTCTCTCCCTCTGATGACTGTTCGCGGTCGTGCGTGTTGCTGAACGTGTCGCTTTTGCCTCTTGTGCTCATGACCGTAGCCGCTGCTGGCTTTCCATCATGAACGCGGTGATGCCATGCATTGTTACCCAGGACATGTTTGTCTCGGCGAGCAGGCATTTTCCTAGCCATGCATCTGGCGTGTCTATTCCATGCCCGATTTTCCTTTCCTCTCACCTCTCCTTAGCCTCATTCTTGACAGCCTCTTCGCCCAGAACCTTACTCGCAGCCATGAACCTATATTCCAATCAGCATTTCTTACATGTCGTCAGCGCATCAGAAAAACACTCACATTCCGCCCGCGTAACCGCCCAACCCCCTCATGCCCTCTGCTTGCACGGCAGTCATGCGCAACAGGTTTTCCAGGTCGGACATGTGGGCTGTGAGTTGCGCGAGTTGCGAGTTCAGGTGGCTGAGTTGGCGTTGCTTTGATGCCGAGGTGGGGAGGGTTGAGAGGCGGGTTTGCGAGGTCGGGGCTAGCGATTGTCGTGCCGTGTAGGTTGGATTGTTCATTTTGGGGGAGATGAGAGAGAGATGGCGTAAAAAAGGGTCAGAGGTTTCGATAGTTGGTGCAAGTTACGGGTGGAATATGTACAATATAAACAATGATGGCCCTGTTGTTTTGCGGAGGAGGCGGCTCCGGCCTCGGGAATGTCCAATCGCCGCGGCTCCTGCCGGCGCGGAGCAAGCAACAGCAAAGAAATGTAATTAGCTCTCTGCTGCTCTCTCTCTCTCTCTTCCAACAACCGTGATATATACGTCTTTGCAACCCTCCAAAGCAATGTCAACACCACAGTTCCACACCTTTCGTCGTTTCGTCTTGACGGGCAGTATCGCCGCCGTTACCGCTACAGGTGCTTGGTACGGTGCCGGGCTAAAAGTCAAGCAAGACTACCAGAATGTGAGTTTTGCCTTGGTCTTGTCTTTCTGCTCTTTTGATTTTCCGACGCCATCTCTTTACTGTATGCCTCAGGAGCTGACAAATAGCCAACAGGAAAAGAAAAAGGCACTAGAAACGACACCGCTCCAACAGATCCAGGAACTGGAGACCTACCGCGCGAACCTGGTGCAAAAGAGAATCGTGCTGGACAAAAAGATTGAGGAGCTGGAAAAGAAGAAGAGGAGGGAGGAGAGGAGAAGGATCAAAGAGATGGAGAGGTTGAGGGAGAAGGGCGAGTAAATGAACAAGACCAAGGGTTATGGGGAAAAGAGCTTGCTGTTCACCTCTGCCTATGGAGCTCGACTTCTGGGTATTGATTACCTGCGATTGCGACTAAGAGCAAAGGAGTTTGTCGGGTCGGAGAGGCTGGGCGCATGCTCCCGAACAGACGCGCTGGACATGGCTTCTTGCTGTCAAAGGCATGCCAGGCCATATGATACCTCTGCTCGGACGCTGTGAGCAAGCCATGCTTTGCAGGCCACCATCAGGTTGAGATCCTCTGCCATCACAGCACCTGCAGAAGGCTAGGAGAAGAGTGGATCGGTGCAAAGGACGTCATTCTTGCTCCAATGCTCACAGGGTCGGCCATGACGAGAAGCTATAGCTATGTCGAGAAGGAAAAGGAGCAGGGATGGCCTTTGATCGCGCTGCAGGTGTGTTATTCGACCACAGAGATGGCCAGCTCTGATGGCATTCTCGATCCCGACTGCATGCTTTGGTGGCATGTGTCTCCAAAAACATCTTTGCAAACCAGTTTCTGTCGAACAGGAGCAACAGGGACGGACAACAACAAGAAAGCGAAAAACAGCTGTGAATCTTGGGAAAGGTTGATATCTTTGCGCATCACAGCGCTGGCTCGAACGGTGAATGTCAACACCTGCTGGACAAGGTCTCACCTAATTTTATGCATCTCGTGTGCTACCGATTGGGCCGCAGAGGGTGTTGGAAGATGACTCGATCCTGAAAGATACATGGGCTTGGGTATGAGGAGAGTGATTTGCATGAGGCTGGCATCCAGGACCTATCTTCTCACCAAAATGTCTCGAAGAAGAGACTCGGCATCAATTTGAAAACACGCAGGCACATGCACACTCTGGGCTACTCAACACGTTTCTCTTCATCTGATATACACCCCATCTTCCATCGACATGTCTGAAGCACACTGAGCTCTCGTCTTCCAGTGCGCACCGCATTCTACAACACACTCGACAATTTACCCTTCATTCAACATCTCCCCTGTCAGCACCTTTGTACGATATCAGTTCATTCTTCTTTTACGCATTCCCGTCCATCTTCTTGATAAGTCAACACCGCCATGTTCTACAGCCACGAGGGTAAGAAGCGCGCTGATGGTTGGTGATTCCAATCTGACCTTCTCATGCGTAGTACTCACCTCACGCCAACATGGTGTCGCGACGATCTGGTAATTACACGTCGATTTATCCACCAAAACACTTTCTGACTATCTTTCAGGCTCGTGGCAACTCTGGGATCCAAATCGACGCTCAAAAAAGTGGATCGTAAAGAGTTGTGCGCAGTCAACATTCCCAAAGCATGTCAGACGATTGTTTCACCGGAAGCGCCCATGGCACTCCGACTTCAGAGCAATCTACTGTATGTTGTTTCTTCCAGCGAAAAGGTTATTGCATGCTGATTTCCATGAACCAGATATGGAGTGACACGTGTCTACGGCGAGCAATGCAATTTCGTGCTCAAAGACGCACAAGCAGAACAGAACAAGATACGCGCTCTGATGAGAGCATTACACACCGCTCCAACACAACTCGAAGGGAAGCACAAAGCCAAGTAAAATCGTCTGCTCCATTGTCAAGAGACCATGCGTACTGATATCAATGTGACAAGGCCCGACCAACTCATACTGCAAGATGATCCAAACTTTATGCCCGAACTTGCCTGGGGTTTCGACTTTGACCCCTTCTGCGGCGACTTTGATTTTACGAGTAATGAAGGTTCATCACAGAGATCGAGTCTTTTGTCACCACGAGCGGCCACATCTAGTGCCCTTGGTTCGGAGCACTTGGATCCCTATCCCGACGCGCATATCATTCTTCCGTCAGCATCATCACAGTCAGTCGGAGGAGGCGCAGGTTTTGGCTTCAGCGGCGGCAGTGTCTTCAGTGAGGAGCACAACAGAGGATTCAGCCGTTCTCTGTACGGCGCGCAAGAAGAACGTCTCCTCGAAGACCCTGGATTCGCTTTCGACGAAGAGGGCAACCTGATTGACAACGCGGCTGCGCCAGCTGAGCCAGGCGTCGAGATAGCAGCATCAGTACACACACCAACGCCTGTTATGCGCCGCGATGCTCTACCGAATACCAACGATAACCGCGACACGATCATGTATGACGACGACTTGCCTCGTATGGCTCAAGACGACGTCGATATGCAGGACGTCGAGGCCTTTCCCGTTCGTAACGATCGGCAAGCAGACGACAAGACCCAAGAAGAACAGGCAGATGCACTTGTCGAAACATCATCCACCACGGCCTCAGCACCGCAACGCCGTACCCGTGCACCCAAACCTCTACCCACCGACCAAGAACTCGAACTCCACAACTCCGATCTCAGCGGCTGGGACGCCTCATACCTTGACCTCATGGCTCGACTTGGACACCAGAAAGCCCAACACCGTTCGCTCGCTTTGGCGCGCAAGAATGCAGAGTTTTGGGTGCTGAGGAACGGCATCGGTGGCCTGGGCGTCACTTTCGGTGCCGATGAGGCGAGTATGCCCGAGCCGTTGAGAATGTTCAGTGGCAATGCGCTCGTCGAAGCCTTGACGGGCTTCAAGCCGAGTATGGCGGGAGAGAAACACGCAAGGGATGATGAAGAGCAGGAAGAGGGAGAAGAGGACGAGCGTAGAGTCAGGGCCCGCAGCGACGAAGGCGAAGTCGGCCGAGGGAGCGATGCAAACGATGTGCTCATGTACGACACGGGGTTCGAGGATCAAACTCTAGCTCAGGCAAGTCTTGCTGCCACCACCGTTCAGAGACAGACACTAATGCATCACAGACCATCGAACACGGCCGTGAAGCACCCACCCCACTAGCCGACGTCTTCTCCTCAGCACACGCACTCCCCTGGAATCAACTCGCCTCCACCCGCGCCTCTTCCCACCAACCCTCCATCCCACCCCTGAACTTCAACACCGCAGGCCCCAGCAGCTCCATCGGCGGTGGCGGCGGTTTTATACCAGCCTCAGCACAGCGCTCCCGCCGCACAGTCTCAGCCTCCCCACTCGTCGGCCGCGGAACCATGCCCAATGACATGGACGACCTGCAACTCATGCACAGCGACAACGACAACGATCTCAGCGGCGCCCACCGCGACCCAGCAGAGCCACCCACCCACCTCCACCCCTCCCCAGCCACAGACTTTGAACTCTTCGGCCCGGCCGCCGCCGTCAGCACACAAACGGCCGCGACCTCGCAATGGCTCTCTGCAGCTTTGTCCCGCGAATCCCTGAATTTCCTCGCCTTTGTCCGCGCCGGCATCGACGCAGAGGTTGCAGCGGGAAAAGTCGAGTTTGGGGTGTTGCTGGCACCGGAAGGTAATTCGAGGGTCGTGGCTGCGCAGGGGTTTTTGCATCTGTTGAGTTTGGCTACGAGGGGTTTGTTGTGTGTTGAGCAAGAGCAAGCGTTCGAGGGTATTGTGGTGAGGTGTTTGTAGGTGGCTGGCTGGCTGGGCGTTGGGTCAGGTGATGAAGAGAAAAGGCATTGCTGGGTATTTTTTGCTCGTTGTTGCAAGAAGAGGGGATTTACTAGAGGCGACATCTTGCGAGTTTGCTTTTTTTTTTTGGTTCGCTGTGGAGGCGGTCACGGTATGTATCTCGATTGCTTCATTGTTGCTCTTTTGCTTGTTTACCCAATCTTCGACACACTTTGTCTTGCCTTTGCTTCTATCTTTCCTTGCAAATGCGCGTACTTTTTCACCATCACCATCATCATCATCATCATTCTTTGATTTCTCACACTCTACACTCTTTCTGTCCGTCAACACACTCACCATTCTCCACCTCCCCCCTTCTCCCGAAAAAAAAAAAAACAATTCAGTATCTCGGCATCTTGGACTCAAAACACCAACGACGAAAAAAAAACCCCTGACAGAGCCATCTAAGCCTGCATCCCGAACCTCAAGTCACTGAAGCGATGACCGCAAAGTATGTGATGGGGTCTCGAGCTCAACATACTTTTAGAGAGGCAACATTATCCAGTATTCGAGAATGAGAAGTTCAAGTACGGAGTTTGGTAAGTTGTGGTGTATGAGGAGTCGTGTATACTTTTCAGAAGTAGTTGAGAGGTTGTGTATTCTTCTAGAATGACTTGAGTTAAAAGTGGGTTAAGGAGATTTAAGGAGAATTGAGTACACACCTTTTACATATCACACCACAACAAGATCTCCCTTTTAACCTATGCTCATCTCCCTTTATTCCCTCTTCTAAACCAGCCTCTGTTTTTCCCCCATCTTTCATCTTACTACTCTTTTCCTTCTTGCTTTGCGCACAAAACAAACCCACTTTTTATCCACTCCAAACCCGCAACACCAGACACATCTCGGCATCAGCATTCAAACCCCCGGAAAACACCATCCAGTCCTATCAAATCAAAATCACTTTAGGATCCAAAACCCTTGCTGTGCCATCATTTCTACCCTGCAAGACTAGTCACCATAACCCCCAATACCGCAAAACCTCCCAGCATCCAAGATCCAAAAAAAAAAAAAGGCTCTATATTCGCCCAATCCCTTTACCTCTCGCACCGGGGGGGGGGGGGGGGGGGGGGAAAA